>KZ119560.1:130-90307 GCA_002153405.1 Mycosphaerella populi pn0402
TTCGGCCGTGGCCGTGGTGCTCCCCAGCAGTAAGGGCGAGGCTTCATTGTCCTGTCATCCGCTGCTCGGTCTTCCTGGGGATCGGTGTGACCAACGACCGTCACGAACAAAGGATTCATACTTATGGCCTTTGTTAAATCGGGCGAGATGTTTGGCGCATCTTCTCCCAAACCCTTGTTTTATTTGGCTTGGGAATGCAGGAGAATAAAAAAAAGTTGAAACGAATTTCGCTGGCTTGATGATTTAGCTAGACTCAATGGCAACTTCATGACTCAGTGCAAGCTTGAATTCTCGTAGAATATTTGTATATCATAACATGTTCCTATCTAGGAGAACCTGCCTCGATCATAGCGTATAACTGACTGCAGAATAACAGAAGCTCCAGTGGCACAATCATCGGCGGAGCAGAACTCCTCGGGGTGATGGCTCAGTCCGTCTTTGCAAGGAACAAATATCATGCTGGTCGGGACTCGCTTCGAGGTGAATACACTATCATGACCAGCGCCGCTCATGATGGGACGAACCAAAGATTTGGTGTCTTCCACGGGGGCATCTGCAACTACAGCATAGGCAGACTGCTGGACGCAATCGATGCAATCTTCATGAAACCTCACGGCGGGGGAGTCAAAGTCAAGTGTCCACTCAACTCGGCATGGTTTTCCAATACCGGCCCCTTCTTTTGCTGCAATGGCATCAAAGTCCTTACGAAGCTCATTTTCAACCTCCGCCACGAGAGTTGTTTCTGGCCCACGAATATCCAAGCTAAAGCTCACTTCCCCTGGCACGGTGTTCACACTCCCAGGCTTTGCTTCAATAATCCCAACACTAGATAAGCATCTACGGGCTGCAGCAACTTCTCGCGCCCGCACCATCATCTGAGCAAAAGCATAAAGTGCATCAGCACGATGCTCGAACGCCGTGGTGCCAGTGTGCGTATCTCGGCCAGTCACTTTCAATCTAAACCAACGATATGCCTGGACTGCAGTGACTACTCCAACTCTTTGGCCAGCCGAAACCAAATGAGGTCCTTGCTCAATGTGTAGCTCGAAATGGGCAGCCATGGGCGTAGATTGGTATGAACAGGGCACAGTCCCCAGGTAGCCGATTTTCTCCAAAGCGGTTTTCATTGTTTCCGGCGCAGACGCGGCTGTAGGTAACGAGGCCACAGTGGGCACTTCTTTCAGATTGTGGGCTTTGGAGAGTGGGATACACTCGGCCCATACTCCAGAGGATATCATGCTAATGGGGAACCTCGCACCCTCTTCGCTGTGACAAGTTAGTATGTTATCACTTCAAATTTCACGAATGAGTCTTACTTTGTCCAGTTGACTACTCCAACTCCACCTTCGGTTTCTAAGCCCAGTTCGTCTATTCGTTTCATTGCTTCCACCCCAGCGAGGACTCCTAAGATCCCATCATATCGACCTCCAGTGGGTTGCGTATCAAGATGACTACCAATAAATGTCGCTGGAACATCTTTCCTTTTGCCTGCCCGCACAGCAAATATATTGCCCATTTCATCAACTGTAATCTGGCATTTTAGAGCTTTCATGGTTTGGATAAACCAATCACGGACACTTTTGTCTTCTTCAGATAACGCAAGTCGCTGCATCCCAGTGTCTGTTGATCCTCTTTTTTTTTGAAATGCCGGAAATATTAGCAAAGCTTCCAATGAACTGGCCAGATGTGGCTGCTTTGAGTATTTGAGCCAACACCTTGCCTGGAGCAAACTTACTCTCCCCATCGAATACCGTAACCCCAGAGACATGAGTCATGGAGGTCTTTCGCAAGACGCTCCTTATTCACCTTCAATTCCGACACTTCCTTTTCAGATAGCTGAGTAGTCAACATGCTTCGATATCTTCTCGATGGAAAAGTTCTCCGATATTGACTATACGATAGCTTTGTCGCTCTGATGGGGTGTTTTGCTGACGACTGGATCAGAAGACTATTGAAAAGAGTTTGAACCGTCATCATGGTGGACTTAAGGTGCTTTTATACAAATAGCTGTGTTTGTCGCTACCGCGAAGTCCTTGGCCTATCTATGTTGATAAGAGAGCGGGGAAGTTGGCGGACAAAGTCCGCCGACATGGCATCCCCGCAGCAGGTGAATGAGCTTTCAATATTGGAGGTCTTTCTCATGAAGAATCTCCTTTCATATGATTATTATCCTCTGACAGCTCGAAGCAGTAAACGAAAAGAAAATACTTTTGGGCTGGTCGGATTCTAGGATTCAGTTAAATAACCTAAAGCCGAGTTTTTTTCAAGGTGAACACAAATGTGACTCCAGGGTAAGAAACATTACTCGTCTTAGGACTTGGTATCTAACGAATAGATTGACCATTGTCACAGGGGTTTCCTCACATATATGTTTATACCTAATATTTTCCAAAGCCTAATGTGGTTGTCGCCCTTGGATGCTCCGTACTCTAGCAGATGCCTACCCGTGCCCCCACGTGTTGAGCGGCTAAATAAGGAGAATTAAGAAAGACAATCTAGTAGGTGAAGCTATATATGCTGAAGAAACAGCTAGTAGTCTAAACACGACAAATTAGATCTTTCAGACGCATACCCCTTTATACTCGCCCCAGGCACAGGCGATACATTCCCCATTTCCCCCTTAAAGCTTATTCGAGTTTTTTTCAAATAGTGATCTTCAAATCAGATCATCAAATATGTTCCATAGTGCATATCATCTTTCTACATTGCAACAATATATTCCAAAGAATTTATACTAGCTCCTTTTATAAGGGGTGAAAGCCACATAAAATAATAAACTTATGCCGGAAGTTGTTCTAGAAGAACCCTCATTTCCACGGATCGTTATTATAATTATCACAGATTACGAATAAACTATTGAAATCTCATATCACTGGCCTCCTTAATCAAGAGAATTCTTTCATGGCCCATTCGATATGCATTCTCGTATTGCACTTCTTTCCAGTTATATGGTCTTGATGGCGTTAGTACTGTCCCGACTATGCTGTTGCCAGGTCTTGGGAGGGAGCATTCTACCAAATTTATTCATAGACGTGGGACGCTGCTCCGTAACGCCAATTCATCAACGGTTGAGATGGACGTATGAGGAGAGTTGCAGAGGAGGGAGGAATGTAATCCATAATCTATAGTGTTTGAAGGTGTCCCGTAAGCCCTTCCCATCGGCGAAAAGCAAAATAAAACAAGAATCTGACCGAATTAGCTGGCATCTCCGTATCCTTTGAGAGTGTTAATCTCCGATTGACCGATTCTGTATTTCTCCTTGAACCAGTCTCCTATCCATGGATAGCGGCCTCTAATTGGCCAGCAGCAAACGCGCGTGGGTACATGGCAACTATGCAGAGCGGACTTAACGGCTTTTGCTCTAGAAGACTTTCATCACAGAACCATTTGTGAGTACTTGGCTTTTGGGTTGAATTGGATATAAAAGATACCTCATAGGCCGCGAATACATGTCCATCATTCATTTCAAGAATCCCTCAAACAATTATCTTATAATATACTTTCTCGACCAACCTCGACAAGGATGGAATACGACCAAGTCACCGAACTTCCTCTGAAGATCACTCGTGATCTTTGTGAAGGTAAAAACTTCATTGTGACTGGTGCTAATGTTGGCCTTGGACTGGAAGCTTCGCGTCACTTAGTCGGCCTAGGTGCAAAGAAGGTTATTCTGGCTGTGCGGAACCTACAAGCTGGTGATGCTGCACGGGAAGACATTGAAGCCTCGACCGGCATCAGAGGTGTTGCTGAAGTTTGGCACTTGGATCTTTCCCAGCGGTCTAGCGTACAGTCATTCGCTACCAAGGCTATTGAAACCTTTGACCGTATTGAAGCCATCATCGAGAATGCTGGCGTTGCTGGTGCTGGGGCCAAGGATGATGAAGGTCAACTCCTGACCATCACCGTCAATGTCACGAATACATTCCTCCTACTTCTTCTACTCCTTCCCAAGCTCCGTGCAGACTCGAAGACCTTCGGATACCAACCCAGGGTCTCTGTAGTGACCAGCGGAACTGGTCTTGAACTAGGTGACTACTGGGCAACCGTTGCTGATGATGCTGTCACAAACTTGAATGCGGACACAGAAATCGGCATGAAGGCGTGAGTACACATGTTGATTCCTACTGGCACAAAGACTGACCACTAGACGTCTAGCTACCCGGCTTCCAAGCTCCTCGAAATCCTTGCAGTTCATCATCTTGGACTCTTGCTTCCCGTAGGATCAAACGGAGTCATCATCAACACCATATGTCCGGGTCTCTGCACAACTCAACTCTCACGGAACGCTCCCGAATCATTCAGGCAGCAACTGCGCCAGCTATGGGCCAAGTGTGGTCGGACAGCCGAGTGTGGTAGCCGTACGCTTCTTGCTGGCGCAGTAGCTGGCGAGGATAGCCACGGAAAGCTGATGAGTGATTGCGCTGTCAAGTAAGTTTAGGTGGCCTGGGATGACGCTATAATGAAGCTAATAATTCCAGCAGGACCGATCTCCCTGGTTGGATCGACGAGACTACTAGCAAGAAGGCCTGGGACTCTGTCGCGAAGGAGATTGAAAAGCGCCAGCCCGGGGTTGTGTCTAAGGCTTTCGAGTGATGTATCCCTAGCATCGTATAGCATAGCTTAGTAAATACATCTCCATTCCTGCGGACGCAGTGGAACGTACTATATCCCCCGAACAGTCGTAGCGCCAGTCAGCCCGCAACGCCCGCAAATCAGCGGCAATTAAGTTGGCCACGGGACCCGCTGCGGCCGCGAAGCCCGCAAAGCAGCCGCCTTAAAAAGGATGAGTTAAGTACCACATCGTTCCTCGCGAGATTTCATCTTTCATACCCCGTTATCATTCTCATAATGGTCTACCTTGAGGCAGTCAGAAAGCACAACGCGACTCTGAAGAGTTATGGCCCAAATCTCGTGGCCGTGTTCGGTGTGTTCTCAAAGCCCTTGGAGAGGACGAAAGTACCTTGGATGCTAACATGACCATGTTCAGTTGGTGGAACCAGCGGTATTGGCGAGTCAACAGCTCGCGAGTTTGTGAAAGAGACAGTTTCTCCACGAGTCTACCTCGCTGGGCGCAATGAGACTCAGGCATCGCGAATCATCGAGGAGCTCCGTCAACTAAACCCCGACAGCAAAGTCCAGTTCGTCAAATGTGATGCCGCACGATTGAAGAGTGTCGACGAGGCATGCAAGACTATTCAGGAAAAGGAGGAGAAAGTCAATTTATTGTTCATGACGGCGGGCATCCTAACAACGAAGGGTCCAAACGGTACTTATAAGACCCTTGATATCTCAATATCACCCCATTCATACTGACAAGATGCCAGAAACCGACGAAGGATTGGACAAGAAACTCAGTCTACACTACTATTCTCGTATGCGGTTTTTAAACAACCTCCTACCCCAACTCACAAATGCGGGAAACTCCGAGGGCGAATCGAGTCCAAAAGGTCTTGCCGGCAGCCTTTCGCGAGTGGTGTCCGTGCTAGAGGCTGGTGGCGAATCCCAAATTAACATGGAAGACCTATCCTTAAAACAAAATTACTCGCTTCGTAACTGCGCTAAGCATGCTATCACCATGACATCCCTGTCCATGGCAGAACTTGCGAAGGCCCATCCAACGACGTCTTTCGTTCATGCCTACCCTGGTATCGTAAAGACAGGTCTCACTCGAGACATGGGGCTACTTGGTCGGACTAGTGTTGAAGTTGCATACCTCTTGATGAAACCCTGGACAATTAGTCTAGGCGAGAGTGGCGAGCGCCACTTGTATGCAGCTACTAGCCCAAGATTTCCTCCGCTCGCTTCCCGGGACGTCGAAGATGCCGAAACGGGTGCAGACGCAACCAAAGGCAGTGGATCGTATCTACTGAACTCTGACGGGTCTCGCACAGGAAGTGAGAAGGTTTGGCAAGAGTTTCGGAAGAACGAGACGGGGAAACTGGTGTGGAAGCACACGTTGGGGGTATTCGAGTCCATTTGCGGCGCGATCAGCAAGTGATTTGGAATTGTGTATAGCTCTTAGTTTGACGCATTAATCAATATGGCCTAATTCACCTCATTCAAGGCTGATCAGAAACGAGTCTCGCTATTTGATACAAGAACCTCCCCGGTCCGGTCACGTGGATCGCCCCTTCCCATGGACCACGGGTTGAACAGTGTTAAGAGTTTTCTGGCTGTTATTTTCGGAGGCCAACCGGCCTTCTTCAGTTTGTCCTCCTTTTCACAGCCCTTTCCTTTGTCTCAATGTGCCCTGCTGTGACTCAGTGTAGCAAGGCATCGTCTCGCTGCAGATTCGAGCCAACCTTCACTTAATCTTCTTGCACACCTTCCTCCTTTCGGTGGATTTGCCGCGGCCATGTTTGAGAACTTTTCCTTCTCGTCGGCCTCGTCAAGGCCTCCTCGTCTGGCCGTCGAGGTTGACGACCGGCTGACCCCGGACTGTGACAGTGCGATGATTTCGCCCTTGTCGTCGCGCTGTCCATCGCCGCAGTCACACCGATTCCGCACCATCTCACGCACCCGATCCGCTTACTTTCGCTCACACCAGCCGCCCCCAACCTCCGCCCCCTTTCCTTATGATTCAAAGCGCCTTTCTATTTCAACCCTTACTCAAAAGCTACATGAACACACGCTGCAAACACCCAATGGCGAGTCAAGGACCGACCGCCCCTGGTTAGCCCGGGATAAATACAGGTCAAGCCCATGTGTTCGACATCTCCTTACGCCTCCGGATACGGACCACGATGACGATGGTCACTCTCTATCTTCTCCTTCCCTCTGTTCCAACCCTAGTCCGACCTCCATGCCTCCAGATTTTCCTCTGCTCGACAGTACCCCCGAGCTCCCAGAACAACTAGACCACCTCAGCATCCGTCAGCAAAGACAGCAGATCTCCCAGCTGCAATGCAGCTCCGACGACCTAGACTCTATCCGTCGCAGTGTATACCCAGATGACCCTCCCGAATCTTGCGAGGATGACTGCCACCCCAGCTCGCTACCACCGCGATCGTCTCCCCGTCGGAGAGCCATTGCCCACAACCGGAGCCGGTTCGGTCCCCCCGATTCATCTGTAGCTGAGACGCGCGGACGACGGAAGAGCAGCTCGGGTGCTGTATTGTCCCATCGCATCGAGAAGAGTCATCATCATTTCGCTGGACGGGAAGTGTCCAAACGGAATGAGCAAGAGCTGCGGCGACGGAGCATGGTTACTGCGGCGCTGGCGTCTGTCGTGGAAGGCCCTTGAGCCTAGAGTCCGTACTCAAATTTGTCTTCATTGTATATACTTCGGATTGATACCCGTTATTCCATTATAAATACCACAGGTCGTTCTTCTTCTCCAAGATCCGAAAATATTGAACAAACGTATACTTCACGTACTGCGTTCAGAAGCCTTCACAACGACAGGGCAATCCCCATTGGGCTTATCGTCATCTAGTTTCCATGTCAACCCGTAGATGGCTGTTCTAATAGTCGACTTGGCCCAAAATTGTGCTTCGAGCAGCGTGTTGTTATTGAAAACCAGCTGTGTAGCAAATAACGCAAATCCCGAGACTGTACACCATTTAACATTAACACGCCTAACATCAGGTATAATACCGACAGTATAGTCTGCGCGGTCCATGATGTACATCGATCCAGCGCGGGTGCCGTTGACGAAAGTGGCATTCGCAATCCAGCATTCATCGGTGAAGGCGGCCATGAATTTGTGCAGGTGCCGTACGCGAACAACGTGGCATTCGTTTCTGCCCCTTGTTTCTGTGTGCTCGAAAGATGTAAAAGTGGTATGAATAAATGCTAGTAGGATCACTGCGAGAGAATGGAACTTCATTTTGGTCGATTGGCGCCGGTGGTGAATGTAAATGCCGAGATCAACAGTTTTCCAAGTTCAACTAACAGCCGTGTCTACGCAACATGCACTACGTTGTCCCCACAAGGCATTTACAGGGCTAAAATCCTAAATTTAAGCTTAGCTGTGAGGAAACGAACTCATATGGTGAAAGTGAGCATGTCGATGTCCAGGTCACAGATAATGCTATGCTGTGGTTAATGAACAAGACATCCTTCGATACGCAGTGGGAATATCCGACTCTAATGCAAGTTGCCGAAAAGAATAATACTTGGCTGGCGAAACAAAGGTTTGTCCACCTCCCTGATGCTGACGAGTGGGTATATTCGTGATTCACTCCCCCTTCGCTCAAGATCGCCCGATGCATCTTCACGGACACGATTTCTAGTCACTTGATTCTGGATATGGGGAATTCTGACTTATCAATGAAGAGCAATTTAACGCTCATCAACGCACCTCGACGAGATGTAGTGATGCTTCCCCAAAGTGGACACATTGTGGTTGCCTTGAAGACGGTCAACCCTGGTGTAAGTAATCCATGCCACGATTTGGTTATAGATAGTTGCAGAGTTCCGGGTTAGGATAACTGGCAGACAATATCATTGCTCAACTAAACCATAACTTTCTTATGCCCTTTCTCTATCTATGTTTTTTTTTTTTTTTATTTCCCTCTCAATAATTTCACAAATTCTTTTGGTCAAAGTAACATGGGTGGGGCAACAAGGCTGTATTGTATGCACAGCCCGCTTCTTGCATTATGCTTAGAAACAAACACCATATCGCTATCGCTCTTGGCACACCGACGCGGATCAGGAGCTCGAGTAGGGTCTCTTGAGCCAACATTAGTGGCCCCCTATAAATTCTATAAGGTCTCATATGTTTCGACAGTTATCAACACATCATGCCGAATATTCTATCCCTCCCACCGGAGCTTGTGGCGCACATATGCTCATCTCTTGACTCGGAAACCCCTCGCCCCGCAGCTGGCCATGACGGCGAGTCTGGGATTAATAGGCGAAAAGAAGCCCAAACGACGCTATATCACATTTGTCTCGCTTCGCGAAAACTATGTGCCATCGCTCAACCTATTTTGTATCGCTCCTTCCACGTGAATTGTAAAGAGCAAGACGATGGCCGCACTGTACTCTCATTTGCGCGAACCATTTCTCTTCGTCCGGATCTTGCCAAACAAGTAACATCGCTGGCAATTGAGGATTCGGTAGGGCCAATGTATGGTGGCTTGAATCACGGGGAGTCTTTGACAGCTGAGGATTATATCTTCTTCAAAAACGTTGCCACCGAAAGCCTCGGGTTTTCTGAATCAGATGTAACCCGGTTTCTACCCAAGCGATATGGTCATATCTTCGCTTTTGCGGATTTCTTAATTGGCATATCGCCTAATATCCAGGTCCTAACAATTGGCCAACCGGGCTTCCGTTATCTTGAGACGCTCCTCCGTTATCGCCCATCAGCCTTGTCTCGCCTAGAGCATTTGAAAGTGAACGTCGATGATGCGGATTCCGGATATGAGATCCGCAATTACTCGCAGTTTCTGCTCCTCCCTAGTTTGAAACGTGCGGAGTTTGAGTTGGGGGATTTAATAGGTGAATACTTTCCGACCAAATGGACTACTGAAGGGTTGAAGCTACATAGTATAGGATTCCGTGGCTGCTTCATGGATGCCGACGCCGCAACAAAGCTCATGCAAGCATGTGGCGCTTTGAAGAAATTCTTCTATTTAAATTGGGCCCTGGATCCAGCCGAACAACGCGCAAAAATTACGATACCACAAGATCCTGAGGCAGATGCGGCGCAATTCTACGAAGCGGCCCTTCTGCGAAAAGATACTCTTGAGGAGCTGAGTCTTAGCTTTTACCGTGATCCGATGCACACAAATGTATCTAGCCTTACGAACTACATGGCAAGATCAGCCAAACTTGGCTCTTTTGGAGACTTCGCTGCCCTTCGAAAGCTCGAGATATCGCAAGCAATCTGCCCGCTGCACCCTACATTGCCACCCAATATCGAGACTTTCACCATTGTCGACTGCCCATTGTCCTTTATTGAAACTATAAACGCTGTTATTTTGGACGTTCGCAGTGGATTTTATCCTAAATTTACCTCTTTCAACATTTTTACCTCGGATCCGCGGACTGCTATTGGGGTTAACGACCAACGACATCGGAGTGATATAACGGAGGATGATTTCCTGTATACATTAGACTTCATACAGCAGTCACTAGAGCCATTCAAGGTCAAATTTCAACTGCTCGATGGCTAATACTTTGTGTTTAAGCTGATGCCCGATCAATCATATCGAATCGCTACCTTCGATTATTGAAGAGCAATCGATCCTTAGATATAAATATCGACTAAAATAATAAATCATTTCATGCAACAAGGAGCCAAATATTAATTCAGACCTTGGCAAGCCTTAGAAAGCTTTTTCACAGTCCATTTTTTTTGCTCAAATCTTCAGCCTAATGGCTCAAGCAAAAGAAAGCGATTATGGAGAGGATGTTATTGATTCAAAGGAGGTATTAAGACATCTCAGATACGTCCTGGCACTATCTCGTCGTAACAGTAAACAGCCTCCTGCTTACTTTCTAGCTTCTCCCCACCCTCCCCAGCTGTCCACTCAATATCTACCGATTCTTTTTGGAGAGCGGATGTGTAGGCACCAACCTCGGCCCGGGAAAATGAATGATATCCCAGATCATAGCAAGGGAGACGTCAGCAGACTTCGAAGAAATGCTGCAGCCTCCCGAGCAGGGCGTGCAGCTGGACGCCACTATCCGGAGATGTCCTAAACAGCTGGGAAGACCAGGCTTTCACGTTTCTGCAGCCACCAAGGAAACCAAAAGGCATACCCGAGATCCTGCATTGGCCCAGGCTCGGCGCATCTCAACAAAGTAGGCTTTGCAGATTTTTGATATTCGTGCTGGGGATTGATTGCATGCCTTTTTTTTTTATCCAAACTAGATTTGAACGCTTCCAAACCCCACATCGGAGTCTGAGTCTATAGCAGGAATGTAAGTCACGGAGCTGAAGGGCTGGGAATCTGCATTGCAATCTGGACTGGTGATTTGATGATGCTTAAACACCGAGAGGCTGGGCTTGTCCTGCAGGCCGTTGTTACCACTTTAGCCAGGCTCGCAGTTTCTAACGGGTCTCATAGAGTCGACCCCCGGGGGAATTCTAAGAAATTCTATCACCCGCCTAAAAGAGAAGAAATATACGAAGAGAGAGAAAGTCGGACATAAAAGGGTTGGTTTTGAATTATCCTCGTATCAGAGCCGGCGATATTGGATACAGGAGTCTCAGACTCCGTAGAAATAAATAAAGAGTAGGAGGTATAGAAATACAAGAAAGAAAGGTGAAAAGACTGCGCCACTACTCCATCGTCACATCCAGAGACCGCTATTATGAAAACAAATCCCATGGAAACATTAAGACTTCCAGCTGAACAGCTTCCGGAATCGCTTCCGTGGAGACAAAGACTTCCTTTCTTCGCCCTTCCCGTCCCCAGCCAGGGAGGCGGAACTCTGAAACCTCCGCTGCAAGTCGTCCAGCGCCCGAGCAGGATGCCCGCGGAGGCCCATGCTCTCAGCGTTGGCCGCAGCCAGCACGGATTGAACATGGGGATCAAAGAAAATGGGTGAGTAGGGGTCTTCAGGGTCGTAATGTTGAGCGTAAGTTGGGGACATGGTATTTTCGTAGTAAGTGTCGTATGGAGAAGGGGGGCGCTCATCGAGGAAGATACCACGGTCGCGCTCGTCGACTTGCGACCATTCTCCATTCGCGTAGACTGGGGAGCCTGGCTCGCCGATCTCGCTTTCTTCGGAGAAGAAGGTTGGTGGTGATGATGAGAGTGGCCGTGGTGACTCGGCCGAGGCGAGTGAGGCTGGTACTTGGGGGATTTCATCTTGTTCTTCTAGTCTCTCGGAGATAGAAGCCATGCGCCGCCGGGGCGCATCTCCAACTATATCGTGAAATATTTCATCATTTGAGTTTTGGGTAGAACTTTGGGGTGGATAGTTCCGGTCGTGAAGGGAGTAGTCGGATAAGGAGCGAATTCGATCATGCATCTTAGGGGATGAAGAAGGCATGTCTGTCGTGTGGTTTTGGGTATTGCTGTATGTTGATGGAAGGGAAGTATATAATGACTGCGAAGAGTAATGCGACGGTAAGGATGCGTCTGTAAATTGGGAGAGAGAGGTCCGATCTATGCCCTGGTCAAAAGTAAAGGCATTGGACATTCTTGAATCTCGTGCATATTCTCCAGCAAGAAGTGAGCAATTATCGACATCTTCAATGAAAGATACAATTCTTGCAAGGTCTAAAGACTTCCGGGGGTTGAGGATGTCAAAGGAAGTTCCCTCATAGGAGATGGTGGCGACGGAGCGTGAATTAGCCAGCATGTTGTCAGATGCTTGTGGGCTTGCTGCAGGCAGGTTTTCAGCTTGTGCCTGACGCTGCCTCTGCTGAAGCTTTTCGCGGAAAGTATTCTGGTTTAATGTGTTAGGAAGCGGGCGGTAATATTTATTATTGTCTCAAAGAAACTAACCAATCGTTTCCTGTTAGGTCTTGGACGCGTCAGGTCCGAGACATGCACTCGTGGAGCCTGAATAGGAAATGCAGCTGCATATTAATTAGAATTTCTGATTTAACCCCGCTTACTGGATCGGAAATGCTGCATGGCTTACCAGAAGGCAGATCAAAGGGCTCGTCTTGCTCACTACGCTGTGATACCACACTATGCGAGTAGGACGGCGATAGCGGCGGTGGACTTCCTGCCCTGGAAGACGCAATCGAGCCTGCGTACGGCGGAATGGTAGTGAGTGTCGGTGGGTGCTTTAAATTGCCCGTAGCAGGTTTTCGCCTCAGGGATTTGTCCTGACGATCGACGGGGTCGTCAAGGCACTCTGTAGACGCAAGTTGCCTGCGGTAGTCGTGGAGAGATAAGGAACCCGTGATTCCACTGGAACGAGGGGCTAGAGACACTGTATCTGCAGAAAGGGGGGTCAAAGGAGTGCAGATTGCATGGAAATCGTCCATGTCTGTTGAAAAAGATGAGCTATCTAAAAGCTCGCTGTCGGACCATGCGCCGATAGAGTCGGTATAACGACCGTGAAGATCGTGATCACTTAGCCAGCAATGGCACGCAATGGCACGCAATGGCAAGCGAGTGAAAAGAACCCCAAAAAGTTTGTTTAAACAATTAGACTTCAGGGTGGTGCTTGGTGTTGTGACATGTCCGTTGCGAGTGATGATCCGAACGCCCGCACTCTATAGATCTGATTCTGTTAGGGCAGGGGAACTGTAAGGGAGGTGATGTATCCGCCTCACCACTTCACCGTCTATGCAAGGTACTGCCGAGAGGAACTGTCGAGTCGACTCTCTGGAGATCAGAAGAAAAAGGCAGGAATTAAACGGTTATATGTTCTACGGCAAAATGGGGCCGAGCGAGTGTGCCTGGCTGTTTTTTTTTTTGTGGTCCTCCACGATCTCCACATGGGTCTCGATCCGACTGGACTCAGGAACGCTGGGTCGACCCAGTGGATGAGCATAGTGGCCTTCTCGAGTTACCAGTGGTAGACGTCACACACCATCTTCTAGACTCGGGCAATGGGCGCGTGGGGGGAAATATAGTCTTCAAGGGCGAAAAGTCGGTGTCGCTATGCATAAGAATGATGCTGGTGTTAACTTAGGATGTCTTACTCCCAAACCGCAACCCAAAGTCGACCCAACCATTTCAAATCCCCCCCTTTTTTGCCTCGCTGTTCCAATGAGGACGAGCCCGGGGGCCTGGCACAACGGAATGACTTGCATGAGCAGAGTTGGGGCCCTGCTCTGGAGGCCCTCTGGCGTATAGAAGGGCGCAACTGCTTCGTCTCTTCTGCAACACGCATCGGGTGATCTTAGCGTGCATCTTAGTTCGTCTCTAGCCTGTTCCACCCCAGGCCAATCAGCCCTGCGAACCGCCAGTTAAACATAAGCCGTCTATGATCCCGGTCCACACGTCCGGGCCGCGCCCAGCCAGTCGGGGTGCAGAACGAGCACGGATGACCTGATTCCTCAGGGCTGAACTCGGGCAATGACCTTGGGCAGACACTTTTTTTTGGGGGGGGAGGGGGGAAGGGGCTTAGTTGGCTGTCAATCACTCATGTGCTTCCATGAGAGCCCGTCGACTGCGGGTACATGTGGCGTGCATAATACTCCCCATGACTTCCAAGCGAATCATCGTCGACTTGATGCGTCGCAAAGTGGTGATGTAAGGCCCCACAGCGAACCAGGTGTCGGGGCTGAGGCTCTCAACAATCGCATTTAACCATCCCATGGATCGCGATCAGAAATTTTCATTGTCAAACTAGAGGCGCGTCTCTTCCCTGGCGACGTCGTCATGATTCATGAATATGGCTCTGGGCAAAAAATAAATAAAAATAAAAAATAAAAATAAAAAAACAAAAGTAAAAACAAAAGTAACAAGCACATGCAAAGAGATCGACGGTGATCGACTCGCTCAGCCCCAGTGGCGCATGGAGTAGTTCCGAATACTCATTTTAGCAACATGATCATAGCGCGCCGTCTTCTTAGCTTCTTCTTAGCCTCTTCTTCATGGAGGGAACCGTTGCCCGGGCTGAACTATATTCTCTATTTTGGATGTCACCCCAGTCTACATGGCAATATCACAAGATGGCTCGTTTCTTCGTGCCTTTCGCCACCCGCGGGTGTGATCCGTTCGCCTGCCCCATCGCGGAAATTACTATTGAATTCTAATAATTTATGAATCTCGTTCTATGTATGCTGATTGATCGATCATTGTCTCGAGTTTAGTAATAACGAGACCCCGCATCCCCAGTTGATCCGAAACTCGCAGAAATCAATTGGCAGTAGCTTTCTGTAACGTCGAATGACCTGACGAGTAGAACAATTTTGTTCACCGACTATTCAGCCGAGCCAATAGATAGAGGACAGGTTTACTTATCCGAAATAATTGCAAGCTTAGGCTTGGATCCTGGGGGGAGGATGATAGTTCTAGACTACTACGAATTATTGATCCCGACCAACGAATTGGAGGTTATCATAGACAGGAAAACAGTTCTTCTCGAATATCAAAATTAAAAATTGCAGCCTTCACCACAAGGATCCAGAGTGTGGCGCCAGAGTGCTGGGGTCAAACACATCGCGAATCGCCTGCCAGCCCGGCTGAGCTGCCATCCCAGAAGGCTGCTTGATCAACTTTGGTTGAGCCCACGCCCTCAAGGCCTCGATGCAGTGCTCTCGTCCAAACCCTGAGTTCTTCACGCCTCCAAAGGGTGTTCCAAGGACGCCCCGATTGTAATTGTTCACAAACACCATGCCCACATCAGCCTTGCGTCCAAATCGGAGGCATCGCTCATGGTCTTTGCTGAAGACAGCACAAGTCAACCCATAATCTGATTCATTTACAATGGAAATGGCCTCGTCTTCCGTCTCAAACGGCGTCACCGTCGCTACTGGTCCAAACATTTCTTCCCGCGCCCAAACACTAGTCCGCGGCACATTCACCAGCAGCGTCGGTGGCACGAAGAACCCATTCTTCAACCCCGGATCGCTCGGCAACTCTGCCTGCGCAGCGATCCTGACCTCCTCGCTCTTCTGTGCGCGCTCGATATAGCCCAGCACACGCTCTTGCTGCGCCTTCTCAACCGACGGCCCGACATGCGTTGCTGGATCCATCCCGTTCCCAACCCTCAGCTTCTTGACTGCTCCCGCGAGACCGGCACAGAATTGCGGGTACAGATCCTTCTGCACCAGGAACCGTGATGTAGCAGTACATGCCTCGCCCTTATTGAAGAAGGCACCTTCGATCGCGACCGGCAGAACACGATCGAGATCTGCGTCGTCGAAGACCACGAATGCGTTCTTCCCGCCTAGTTCGAGCACAACGGGCTTGATGCCTCGTCCAGCTGCCTCGGCCACCTTCGCGCCGACAGGTGAACTGCCCGTGAACGAGATCATCTTGACCTGCGGATGCTCAACAAGCGCCTGGGGTACCTCTGGCCCAAGACCAGGGACAACCTGCACAACGTCCTTCGGCAGGACCTCGGAGATGATGTCCACGATGCGCAGGAGGGTTAATGGCGCCTGCTCCGAGGGCTTGAGGACGATTGTGTTTCCGGCCGCGATAGCAGGTGCGACTTTGCCGCCTGTGTGCATGGGTGGCCAGTTGAAGGGCACGATGGCGGCGCACACGCCGAACGGCTCGTAGAGGACAGAAGTGTAGAATGCGCCCTGGTCGTGGTGGTTGCCTGGGAGTTTGTCGACTATGCTGGCGTAGTAGCGAAAAAGCATGATTAGAGTAGTGGTGTCGCCTTGCAGCGCGTCCAGGTAGGGCTTGCCATTTTCGAGGCATAGAAGTTCTGCGATCTCTTGCTTGTGGCCCTCTAGTCTGTTGGCACACTCGAAGAGAAGGGTACTTCGCTGACCTGGAGAACGCCAGCGCCAGTCATTGTCAAATGCAGCTTTGGCTGCTTGCACTGCGCCGTCTACACTGGACTTATTTCCTGCTTGAATTGTAGTGATGATTTCGCCTGTTGCAGGGTTGTTGACGGCGAATTGCTGCGCCTTGTCTGGGACAGACCAGCGCGTTGACAAAAGAGCGGGGTATGAAGGTGCCATTCTTTCTCTCATTTGGGAATTCAGATCACTCTTTGTTGGAATAGTAACCATTTAGAAATTTCTGATTCTTAGGCCCTCGCAGACCTTGCTGAGCCCGTCCATGGGTAGTTATGCTCTTTATACATGGCTACCCAACTAAGTGATCCTCAACTCCAAACGGGGATACCATGCGGTTACCGGACATCCAGCCCCTTTTTTATACCCGTCCAGATTTGCCAATGGTTGATCCTTAGCCCTTTACTTGATCAGGCAGGGATTGCAAGATTCAACATGGGAACCGGGCACGTGGACGGACCCGAAGTCGGGGTTATCAATGGACGTAGGCATACATCCAGACACCCAGACTTGAAGAATTCATTCCAAATACTTGTCTCTCTTTTTTTGGCGGGTATGAATGCCATTTACGAGTCTCTTAGTCTACTAAACATAAATGAAAGGAATAAGGCCTGCGCCACATCTTGAAAATCTAAACTCCTGGATCATGCATTGGTAGAAGCAAATTTACATGCATTCGTATCTTGATCGTCCCAAAATGGTATCATCGCAGCAAGTTACAGCCGTATCTACGGGTTGATGAATGAAAGAGGATGCTGAAACGGAAAGAAGAAAAAAAAATCAAAGAAGCACAGATGGAAAAATCGTAACTGGTCGTTGTCGCAGTAATGGCAGACGAGGAGTATATCTCAGCGTCGTTTATATTTCTAGAGGAAATGTTAGAGTCAATCAATCTCAGCGAGATAGAATACCTTGCTTACATCTTCCACCCTACGGCGGTTCGTTGGATCAAGTGTATTGCCAGCGCCTAGCAATGTTTGTCCAACAGCCTTGGAAACACCGATGGCTGGCCGAAGAACGACCGTGGGAGCCCGCTTCCAAACAGCTCTGGCAGCACCAGCAGCGGTCCCGCTTTCGACTACCTCGCCAGGTACGGCGACGATCGCATCCCGGGCAAGTAGCAGGTCTCGTTCGAGCCCTCTGAAGGCCCCGCGTAGGCCCTGGACAACACCAATCGGCTGGTCGGCATAAGGTGAGATCTGGTTGATCTCATCATCATCTCTCTCATCTTCCTCGGGCACAGAAAGAACATTTGGAGTCGTTAATAAATCCTCAGCGCCCTGGAGAACTGTTTGTGTGCCAATTGCGAGCTTGGCGCCTAGCTTGACAATTTCGTTGGAGGTGGTTTTGGCAAATGCCACGGCTCCCTTCTGTATACTGCGCACAATACGTCCGTCCTTCTTGTATTCTCGCATCGGGACAACAACTAAGTCTTTTACGCCACCGCCGACATTCACCAGAGATCGAATGGGCGCGAGACCGGCAAGCACACCAGGGAGCTGGTTGCGTTTCACGTCAGGCATCCAAATATCGTTGAGTGTGTTGCCGAGGCGATCGAAACCAGAGATTCCATAGATGATAACGTGACGCAGGACCATATCGGCGCCATCGAGAACAAAAAAGTTCATAAACTCCGTCGTTCGACCTGATCGGAGGCCCTCATAGTCCACCCGCTTGGGTTTGAAATCCAGCTTGACCTGTACAGCATTGACTTCCACTCTTTGCAAGAACGGAACGTCGCCTGGGGTACCGAGAGCCTCAGCAGATTCGTCGCGGAACTCAAAGAATCGACTCATGAAATCCAGTGCATCCTGGTCAACAATCAAACGCAGGGGCAGAATCGTAGCCTAGAAAATAACGTTAGGTTGTTGCTTGGGCCATTTGCTAGAAATTTTGAACCTACTTTCAAGACAATCTCTGATGCTGCAAGCTCAGGGACAGGCTTTACGGTCAGTACTTCGAGATGAAGCATACTTGTGCCAGTCTCTCGCTCGCCTGCCTCATGCATGTACGTTGCGAACTTTTTCCAAGTTGACGTGGGGACGTGATCAAAGATCTCCAAGTCTTTGACACGTACATCCAAAGAGCTTTGCGTCTCCTCGGAACCAGGTGGAAACACGACCAAGTCGGCGGAGACACCTCGAAGCTCAAAAGTCATTTTGTGATGCTTACTACGGTGCAAACGTAATTTCTTCTCTCTTTGAAGTCCGGCACGGCCTTGGCTAGTTGCACCAGTGACTGTAGTGGTCGTCGCGTAGCTGCCAGTCTCACTTGCAAGATCGTCGATGTCCCTGTTTATCTCGCGATGGAGCTCACGGGGGTCTTTATTGGCAGGAATTCCAATATAAATGGAATTGAACAAGAAGTCTCCAATTACAGATTCTTCCTCTTCTTCAGCCTCGGGGGTCGTGCGAGATACTCGGCGCTCTATAGCCTTTGTCTCTATATCTTGGACGGCCTTGGAGATCGTGTCTCTAGTTCTTTGCCAGTCATAACCATCAAACAGATTCCAGATAACATGCATGTCTCGCACTCTGACACGTAATGGGCTTCGTTGTAGTTTCTGATCATTCGAAAACCCATAGGTGTTATGAGTGGAGTCCCACCGATGGGCCGTACCTCCAACAGCGGACTGTTTCGCAAAGTGATCATCCTGGAATTCAAGTTCACCGATACTGGAAGACACATGGTACTGGGAGTGAAAGCTGTCAAGGAGGTCATTCTGAGTGGCTTGCCCAGAGCCTTGACCTCCCGGAGGGAAATCACTAACGTATTCGAGTTCATCATCCAGTGGATTCTCCAATACGTCGCCAAGTAAGTCGGTGTCAGGATTGGCAGTTACTACATCGGCCTCCCCCGACTCAGTAGCGAAAGCATCTCCAGTAAATGATGCCAGCATATCGCGGATTGGCATCACCTCTGTTCGATACTTGGTTGTGACACTTGGAGGAGTTGGTGGCTGGAGCCCATTCATGATACTGACCAAAGTCTGCGTTGAATCGGCACATGTCTCAAGAATCAAAAGATCATCCCTGAGTTCGACATCTAGTGACTGACTTCCATCGTCGGCGAGGCGCATTAACTTCACATTTGCTGTGGCGGACGATATACTTGTTACGGGGACGTAGCCTGCCTCGATGTACGCTTGGATCTGACTGCTTTGAGCGACAGATGATTTGCGCTGATGAAGATTATCCAATTTCCCGGCATTCCCGACATCGTCGATTATCATCAAAGAGGCCTTCCTGATTTCAAATGTTGCTTCGGAAGACTCTTTATCATGCATAGTTCCAGTAAACTTGGCATTTGTGAGTACTGTCAGAGCTTTAGAGGAGGAATTGCGAGGATTGAGTCCAAGAACCGAGTCTCGAAAGAGGACAGCAAGTTTCATCGGCTTGCTAGACGCTTTGGACGACTCAGATTTACTCGAAGAAAAAGCGGATAGATCTGTCGCCCGTGCCGACTGCTCAGCGAGATTAGCAATTGAGTTTGCCATCTCGCTCGTCAGTTCACCACTAGTAGCATCGTGGCCGAGCCCGAGAAAAGCCATTATCGAAGGAATGGTATACTCTGCCCGCAGATGGTGGATCTTTATCTTGAATGTAGGGTCCATCTCGTCGGGAATGAATCTTGCCATGAGGACAGGAGGTTTTTGATCCATGGGAGTCTTGTTTTCTCCGGGTAGCAAGGCCTCACCCATTAGGTCCTCCTTTCCATTGCGATTGACATTTATGGTGCCAAGCTGTGTGGCTATGAGAGAAGGTATGCTAATCCAAGCAGCTTCGACATCAGTTAAATGCGTGTTGATATCTCCGATATGGCTGTTCAGATAAACCCGGCTGTCAAATTCACGAAGCAGAGTTAGAGTGAGAAGTCCTGGGCGATCATCTTCGGGGAGATACTTCGTCACATTGGACAACCGACTCAATTCAGATGTGAGGGATGAGAGAGCAGCGAGTCCATTGGTATCCGAGACGTCTAGTTCCACCTTTTTAACAGTAGTACGAAGGACTGAGCCCTGCCTTCTTTGACGCAGCAGAGTCTCAAGCATGATGTCGTCTTCATCATCATACTTGTCCTTGGATGGAGTTATCAAAGTCAAAAGGCGATCGAGATCAGACTCTTTAGGTGAAGAGAGGAACTCAATGCGGACATTTTTCAGGGTCACTTGCCCGGGGGCATCAGAAGAGTCACGCAGAAGAAAGGGTCCCAACACTCGTGTTTTATCAATCTGAACACCCACTACCCCAAATCTGCTAACGACCTTAACAGCAGTCGTACTGAGACTGAGATAGTGATTTTCTCCGATGACATCTAATATAATGCCACCAATCCTCAGATTCACTTTCGGTGAAGCTAACTGTGTCTTTTCCTTTTCAGGAACGGGTGCAGGGGTCTCGAAATGAACACCACGAGGGCGTTTCGGTGGTGGTTTGGCACCTCCTTTCATCGTTGATGTAGATGAGATTGAGCTTCCAAGCTCAAGAATTGTACTCAGTCCACCTATCCATCCAATAACCTCCTCCAAATACTGGATATTGAAATTAATGTGTAGAGGAAGGGTCGATATCTCGATCTCAGTAGAATCACCCTCTTTTTTCAGATGAAGATAAATGTCATCTTGAGATTTCGACGTGATGTCTCTTGTGGACTCACGCATCTTCAGGGACTCGTTGAATGATATGAGGTCTTCTGATGCAACTCCAAGGGCAAATTTGGAAAGACCAAGGTAAACATCCGTTCTCTTGTCGCTTGGTATAAGGTCAAGCTTCAGCCCAGATGCTGTCATTCGAAGAACGATATCCTCCAATGAAGGGGACGGAAGCGAGGGAGATGGAAATGAAGTTTCTGTGGAGTGAGCATACCCTGCCACATGCTCAATGAACTTGATAGAAATGCTATGTACAGACAAGTTCAGAGGTTTATGAGGCATTGGTTCGTCCGCTGAATTCTCTTGAGACTTATTCTGTCGATCAGTCTGCGGCAAATCAAAGGCGCGGGATATTTGTTGTGATATTTTGACAAGCAGCCATCCAGTGGCAATATCAAACTGAAGATCTACAGCAAATGCTTCCAGGGCAACCTGTTCGCTTGGGCTATCATGTTGTTGGCTAGTGTTACCAAGACCGGGAAACACGTGAGGATCCGATGCTCTTGAGAATCGTGTCGACGCATATGCCTTTGAGGCGAACATACTCTCTTCAACACCGTATGCAAGATCGTTGTTCTCGCTGTCGCCCGTTTCCGAGGGCGCGGGACGATAGAGTTGCTCGTCTGTCTCATCTTTGGGAGAAGATGGAACCCAAATGAAGATGCGATCCATTGAGAGAACGGGCTTCCAAATCTCTCTAATTTTGCCAACGTTCGGCGAAGATGTATTTGAAGATCTATCAGGTGCTGCAGACTGGGAAGATGTGAGATCATCAACAAGAGATGACTTCATTCCAAAGTATGAATTTGATGGCCCAGTTAACTTTGGGGTTGAAGCCCTGCCCTCATCGCCACCAATCTCTTCACTTGCAGGAATAAAGCTGCTGGGCCGATCGCCATAATCTGGATCTTCTCTAGGTGCTTCCTCACGATGAGAGGATTCCCAGGCACCAGGCATTCGAGGAAACCCTTGGCTGATCGCACTCATATACAAACTCTGGGCTTCATCATGAGAAAAGTACTTGGACTCGGTCAGGTTAGCATCGGAAGCTCCCCTTGCAGACTTATCGCTCCCATGGTCAGAAGAAGGAGCAGAGTATTTCTGCGCATCTTGCGAGGAGCCTAGATGCTTGATGAAATTAACCTCTTCGCCAAATGGGAGCGTAGTCGATTGGGACAGGGCACTTTCTTCATTATCATGCTGGCTATGGCTTTCCGTATCGTGAAACTGGGAATAATCAAGTCTTGCAGATAAAGCATCCGGAGGTTGTTGAGGAATAGAATCTCCCATTGCAGCGGCAGACTCCATAGGATTTGCTGAGCCACCGACGTCGAAATTGCTGGTACTATCCCCCAGTGGGTGCTTCAAGGACCCAAGTGTTGGAGGAAGTTGTTCGTCATAGTCATCAAATTGCGCATCGATGACAGAGTCTAGATATCCCGGATTATCCTGGAATGGATCAGCTCCAAATACCTGGGACTCGTAAGGCGAGCGATCGCCGCTGTCGGTGTAAGAATTCGCGTCCGAAAAACGATCATCATTAGAGAATGAAGACTCTCCCATTCCACGCCGTTGATCAATATTGCGAGAAAAAGCTGGAGGTGGTTCGAAAATGGTTGACCTTGTCATGGCCAGATCTGCTTCTGCGCCTGGTGAGTCGAAGAAAGGAGGTGAAGGCGCCCTGCTGAACGGCTGGCTTTCTTTGGACTGCATAGTGGTGGTCGGCGATGGAGGTGACGTAAACCGTGAGTAATTTGCGAATACAACTGGATCTGATACGAGTCTTAAATTGACATCGGCAAGGGAAAGTAACCGCTTGCCTTCGCGAAGAGGCAGAGGCTCATCCGGGCCAGCAGTGACCCCTGAAACACCATGGACACTAATCTTTCCGATGCTAAACAAGCCTGTAACAAGATCCGGCTTTTCTTCTGGCTGTCTTTTAGTCGACCCTTCCTGCTTGAGCTCCATATCTAGTCGCACAGCAACATCCTTTATGACGAGTTGTAGACGATCTGCCACGCCTTTCAGGAAACTGGTGAGAAATCCTGGTAGCGAGACGGTCTCATTTCCAAGTCCAAGTTCCTTTTCATCTTCCTCTTCATAATGAGATGAGGTATCGCGGCTTAAAACGTGTGATTGTGATGATATTGCGGCCTTAAGTTCCTCTTTCTCTTCGCGCGGCTCGGCCTGCAGGAAAGATTCGGCTATATGAGACGGTGTAGGCAGAACTTGGCCCTCTTCAAGCGAGTCTTTTGAAGTGTTGAAGCCGTGGGATTTCCTGCCTTGTCCCCGAGCTGGCTCCTCGGGTAAACAACGAATATGTACATGTATACCGTTGGCTTCGCAGATGATGCCACTGCTGAAGATATCGGCCGGAACGGTGATTCTCAGGAGCTGTACACGAGCACTGCGAAGCTCATATGACGGAGGAAGATTCAGAAGTGCCGCCAGGTTCTATTCGAAGGATCGGAATGTTAGTATCTGTCGTATGAATCGCGTGGCACGAGTAGGGGGGTTCTCAGGATTGTTGGCGCCGCCGCAACTTCTGAAATGTCTCACCTCGAGTTTCAACCCAATGTCCCGCACCTCTGCGGTGCTTCTTTGACCAAACTGAATCCCCAGGTTGTCAAGATCCAGAGCCTCAGTATCCACCAGTCCCACGCGGGATAAGGCATACTTGAGGAACTTCTTTTGAACGTATGACGACAAATAGGACGCCATCTTGGGGAGCCTCGTCTCTACTGAGAATAGATTAGCGAGTAAGAGACATTATTGACGATAGAAGAGAGTCATGAAACGCTCTCAAAGGAGAGTGTGAGAAAGAGGGGAGTTCAATGACGTGCGGAGCAAAGACGTGGGCACCTGATAACCGATAAGTGATCGGCCCAGTCAGGCGGCTCCACTAGATGCTACTGGCCGCTTACACCGCCCTCTACACACCCCTGGCCCTGTTCTAGTATTGTTATGGCCTCAAACGCTCAGGTTGAAAATGATGCTATTTGCTATGTTGAATCTGCATATAACGTAAAAATTGTTTCAGAAAAGTTTAAAGATCCGCCTACTCGTTCTCCTCGTCGAATTCTGCGAACTCCATCACAACCCATTCACAAAACTTCTCGAACTCTGACCACCATTCCTGTAGTCGTGCAGCTTTCAGGCCTTCTCCTAAAATTCCATCCTTGACATCCTTCTTCCACTGGGATGTCGGCTGATCCTCAAAACAGCTCCAGCGGATCGAATTCTGGGCCAACACGGCAAGCCCAGCGAGGTCGACGTTCTGCAATCCCTGCATCGCCTGCCAAAAATCATGAGTCAAACCGTTCTGGCCGTGGCCAAGAATTGCAGGGTCATCGTTGCAAAGTGAGACTGCAACTCCGCGTGACAATAGGGCTGGAAGCGGGTGAGACTTGATGGAACTCGCAAGCCGAAGAATCTCATTCGAGATAGGGCAGCATTCAACAAGAATCTGCTTCTCCTTGACTAAATCGATAAGCAAAGGGTGCTTATACAATGAAAAGCCATGTCCAATACGCCTTGTTCCCAGAAGGATAGCGTCAAAGAGATTATGATCTGTATCATCGCCGTCTCCTAGACACTCGCCAGCATGAAAGAAGAATGGGAGATCGACACCCTCCTCTGCACACTGTTTCTTGAACCAGAAAAGAAGCGGAATAAGATCAACAAGCGGACGCCCTGCATCTTCTTGGCCTACTAAGTCGTAGCCGCAAATCAAATTGGGGAACGCCTTCTTCACTTCGATGCCATGCTTCATACTGTCGACAATAGCAGCATTGTCTAGGAATCGCAAACCAGCCCAGATAATACGCGCTCCGTGAAAGGACTTTCCTTCCTCTGTACGTTTGAATTGCACAATCTCCTCTTCTAACAACGCGCAAAATTCTTCGCCAGTCTCTTCAGGCTCATCTTTCCCCTCTTTTGTAATAGACCACCTCACAATGCGAAATTCAACGTAGCTGATACCATCTTCTGCAAGCTGTCCCAATAATCGGCGGAAGCATGCACGGAAAATAGGCTCGTACATCAGGAGAGAGTTGATGACCAAGAATGTGCTCTTGAATATTTGCCAAATAGCATCAACACCATGGTGGTGATTATAAGAATGCTCTGGGTCAAGCACACAGCGGCTTTTCACCCATTCCCGAAAACCTGACTCTCCACCATCAGGGAAAGAAGAAGCTGCTACCTGGATTGGAATAAGAGTTGCAGGTTCGTAGTTTTCAGCCCAGATAGAAGTCTTGACTGGCTCTTCTGGGGATCGAGATGAGTATTGAAATTCGACAGCAGCTTTCTCGAGATCTTTAGGTGTAAGGAGGGGTTGAGGTGCCGAAATATGCATCCCTGGGGTCGTGAAGGCCTGGTCGATCAAGAAGTCCAAGTCAAACATGGCGTCAAGGTGAGCATGCAGAAGAGACCCTTTGGGCAGCTTTGAGACGATCTTCCATAGATTCGTTTTCTCCATACGACCTTTCGCGCGATGGAACATAACGCCCGGGTAAAGGATTTCATCGGACTCGTGAGCTGTGGCTTCATCCAACCCGTGAGTCCAGACTTGCTGTTGCTCGCGAGCTCGAATCTGGGATACTATGCTGCAGGCACGCGCGGCAAGAGGTGAGAGCGATTTTCGGAATGCGGCATCTTCATTACAGGATCAATTATCTGGGGTTTGTTCCATAGTGGGTGCAGCTTACCATGGCGTCTTTTTTGTTCCTCGGCAATGAGGGCGTTGCGACCTTTGAGATACTGCTGAATGAAGGGATCCTCAAACTGCGGGATGCCCTCTTCTAGCTCCCAGTCCGTATTTTCCTGGCCCATGTTTCTCAAGTAGATCTTCAGCCACTTAGGTTGTTGTAGAAGATCCGGGGATTCGGTGGGCTGGGGAGGGGCTCCCCCACCTTACCTTACCGCTTCGGTCACTGGGCCCAGGACAGTACGCTGGAGGTACAAGGGCGAGTAGCCGACGATCATTGCCTATATGCATGAAATTATAGTATTTTAATGAATATCTTCCGGCTGAATAGGAACATGCAAAGTGCTACTCCATAGGAGGGACTGCTCAGGAGCAGATATGAGACAGCGATCTTCGTTGATCTTTGTGGCCGGTTTCCGAGTTTCCAGCAGTTTTACACAGAGATGAAAACTACCATCTTCTTCACAGCCCTCGGTATCGTCGAGGCGAACAGACTGTGTCTTAATACAATAAAACCTCTCACCAGTTTCCCCTCTAGGCACTTCTTGGCAGCCTCGCGGTCCCAGACGCCCATCCCGGACAGCGAGCGTGTCAGTGGTACGTAGGTACTTTCTGTGGCCACTGGTGCTTCAAGCTGTCCACGGGTGTGTTTCAAGTGGTAAATGCGGCTCTAAGCATCCAACAAAATCTCGGCGGAGGAAGCTATAAAGTGAAATGGGTCGCACAAGGAACTAGAGTTATCCGAGTTTAGACATCCACGGATATCGCATAATAAATATAGTTTCATTGTTCTCCGCAGCCTTGACTAAAATGTAAAGCAGTCTCAAATTATTCAACTAGAATAAATTCTTTTCATGCATTTCTTGCTCATCAATTTCAGCGAGAGAGTGGAAAATGGAGGAGGTTCAAAGACGGAGGTTAGTGGAAGGACGGATATCGCCAACAGGTGCAAAAAAAGGCCGCAGGAATGAACTAGTTATCAAGCCAATATATTATTAGAAAAACTGAACCTTGTCTGTTCGCAAACCTGCTGGACAAATCTCCGAGTAGCGATCGACATGGAGCTAGATCTACGTGTATAAAATAATATTGATGGGTAGATCTGACAACAGAAGTAATCTCCAAGGTCATGCCAGAAAACGGTGGAAAGGGGGGAAATAGAGCATGGCACACGATCAATCCTCCTCCGGCTCCAAATGCGCTCTCCACGTGCTCATATGCGGAGATTCTCCTCAGAGGGGATAGGATCGTCCACAGACGTTCTCTTTTGGGGGCGCTCTTAGGAGCGGCAGTGGCAAGTTACCGATAGCTAAATGGTGCTAGGGCCCCGAGATAGCACCACAAGGGCCTTATCATTTGCCGGGCACAGCATGGTTACATGAGACCCGTTTCTGAGGATGAGACGGTACGCCCGGCGAACCCCGTCGGCGCAAACTTCAGGATGCTTCATTGGCTCCTTGCGCCCTTCCTAGACATTCGTTAGTTGACCCCTGTCAGTCTTTATCTTGCATTGCGCTTCCCCGCACAGAACGGAGAAAGTCAGGCCGAGTAACAGGGCGATAAAAGCCAATTTCGTTCCCCAATAGCAGGCGGGAATCCACTCTAGTCTCGCCACTAGAGAGAAAAATTCGCGGGTTTGGGGTACCTCTTGATAACGATAACCGAGAACCAAATCCTGTGTGCTCCACCCTTAATCTTTCGCGACGACTTTTGGGATTTATCTTTTGTGTCTCTCCAGCTCATTTTTGGCAGCAGCATTTAGCCTCTATTTATCGCATACTTCTTTCGAGCATCACACTATAGATATGGTCGTGCTGTAGAAAAGATCAGACTACTATACTTGGCTGCGGTTCTTGGGGAAATAACTGGGTTGGCAACATTGATCACGGATTGACTGAACACTGCAGAGACCATGGCATCTAATGAAATTGAACCGCAACACCATGCGGACCCTGTGCTGGACCCGGAGAACCAACACCACCACCCTCATCACCACCACACAAATTTTGCGGAGCAAGGCCGAGAAGACGAGGTGGTCTATTCCAATGAAAGCTCTATTGAGAAGGCCGAGAAGGGAATTCCGGAACCCACGACATTGGACCACTCAAATAATAGTCAGAGTGAGAAGGATGAAGAGTTTGCAGAGACTCAGCCAGCTGCTCGGCCTTGGTATCGCCGGGCTATGAAGCATTGGCGCCATGTTGCGCATGCTGTGATCTGGCTCTTGTTCACTGGGTGAGTTAACAAGCATGTCTCAAAAGCTTCCTTTTCCCGGAAACTTATGTACCGCTTCTTAGTTGGTGGATTGCTGGTTTGATCTTGCACCGTTATGATCTGGGTTGGATCATTCCTTTCCTCCTATACCTGGCCATTACCCTCCGAATAATCTTCTTCTACGTTCCATACACCATTATCACAAAACCAATGGCTTGGGTCTGGGTCCGAACAGCTCATCCTTGTGTTCGCATGATCCCCTCGAAACTTCGAACACCACTATCAGCTCTCGTTGTCGTCGGCGTCTTCTTAATTGGGGCATTCGCCTCGCCAACCTCGCCCTCGAATAATCGTGCAGACCGAGCTGTCAGCCTATTCGGCTTGGCGGTGATTTTATTCTGTCTCTGGCTTACCTCGAAAGACAGACAGAAAATCCAGTGGCATACCGTCATCGTTGGAATGCTCACCCAATTCATTATCGCTTTATTCGTGCTTCGCAGCGGGGCTGGTTATGATATTTTCAACTTCATAGCTACCCTTGCTCGTGAGTTACTTGGTTTCGCCGAGGATGGTGTTGAGTTTTTAACCTCTGCTGATTTCTACGATTTGGATATTACCGTGAAGGATAGCACTGGGGTGGACAGGCTTCTCCAGCCTGGGAAATGGTTCCTTGTGGGCACCATTCCTGCTATCATCTTTTTCGTCTCCTTCGTCCAGCTGCTGTACTACTACAACATCCTTCAATGGTTCCTCGGAAAGTTTGCAGTTTTCTTCTTCTGGACGCTACGCGTCTCCGGTGCCGAGGCCGTAGTAGCAGCTGCATCTCCTTTCATTGGACAGGGAGAATCAGCTATGCTTATTCGACCCTTTGTGCCGCATCTCACGATGGCTGAAATCCATCAAGTCATGACATCCGGGTTCGCTACAATCTCTGGCAGTGTCTTGATTGCCTATATATCCATGGGAGTTAACTCGCAAGCATTGGTCTCATCTTGTGTCATGAGTATCCCTGCTTCACTGGCATGCTCAAAGTTACGTTGGCCGGAGCATGAGGAAACGTTGACTGCTGGTCGTGTGGTTGTTCCCGAAAGCGACGACCATCGCGCTGCTAATGCCCTGCATGCCTTTGCTAACGGTGCTTGGCTCGGTCTCAAGATCGGTGCCACGATCGCTGCAACTTTACTGTGTATTATTTCTTTGATTGGTCTTGCTGACGGCCTCCTCACCTGGTGGGGACGGTTTCTCAACATCAACGATCCACCATTGACTTTGGAACTGATCCTTGGATATATTTGCTATCCCCTCGCTTTCCTACTTGGCGTTTCCCGCGATGGAGATCTGCTCAAGGTGGGCCAGCTAATTGGCCTTAAGATTATTTCCGTATGTCTTGTGTGCACCTGGAGATTTCCCAGCTCGTATGATACTAATGATACCCGCAGAACGAGTTCACTGCATTCAACGCTCTCCAGACACAAGCTGCTTATGCCGACCTCTCAGATCGCTCACGACTCATTGTCACCTACGCACTTTGTGGATTCGCGAACCTTGGCTCTCTGGGCAACCAAATTGGTATGCTGTCTCAGGTGTCACCAGGTCGAAGTGGTGATGTGTCTCGTGTCGCGTTTAGTGCCATGGTCACTGGTGCTTTGAGCACCTTCACAAGCGCAACTGTTGCCGGTATGCTTATTACAGACGAGAAGTCATACTTTGGCACTTCATCTTAGCATGTTTCACATCGAATATCCGAACTTCTAGAAATAGAGAAAATAAATCAATCTTCTATTCTTATCGCCGATACGCGTAGGTGCAGGACAGATTCGGTTCGAAAATTGGGAATCAGATTTGCCTACGAAGATGGACATGTGCTTATCACAGCAAGCCCATGGCCACGCACGCCTGTACTTCGTGGAATAAAAATAAAAACACATGAAAAGGAACAAAGAAAAATCCACAAATAACCAAAGAACTCCAACCGCAATGAACCGGTCCTTTATGCATGCGCTGACCTTCCCGATCCTCATTAGCCCAGGGAAGTACCATGGAGCCGACCGACGCCGATGCACTACCCAAAGACACAAATAATAGGCAACTATTCTTCATCAAGATCGCGGTGTCGGGCCAAGACATGGCGCTTGAAGTCTTCCTGGTCGGAGTCCCAGAGTTCGGCGGCTTGGGCGTTCAGAGGGCTCGCGCTGTTCCGTTCATTAGCCTCTGCGGCAGCTGGCCGTGCCAACGTTTGCTGTATGCTTACTTGTTAGGTTCACCCAAAAGACTTTGAAGACTCAATAGCACGCTTTGGACGTTGTATACGGCACTCCACTTGTCCTTGATGATGTCGAGGCAGATACGGCCGGAGAAGTCGACATTAGGGTGATAGATGGGGGTCTTGAAGAGGACGGTGGGGGGTGAGTAAGGGTAGTTGTTGGGGAAAGCGAAAGAGAGCTTCATCGTCAAGCCCTCGTAAGGAGTCTCAGTCGGGCCAGTAATGGTCGCAGTCCAGGAGAGGAGGTTGCCATCGGCGTCGGGGAAAGCGGAGATGCCGGGAGAAGGAGAAAGCATGAGCTGCATCAGCTCAGCCTGCAGGCTATGTTATCACGAAAACAGGAATTAGTCTGTTATTCTTTTATGCAAGAAGTTCAAAGTCCCAGGGCTTAACAAAGCAGAGGGAAATCTCGGGAGTAGATACCGCTTGGTGACGCTCTGGGTGTCATTTCGAGGTGCTGAGGAGTTCAGCTTCGAGGTCTCCACGGCATCAGGGGCCGAATTCTGAGTATCTTCCATGGTGTAGTCCATCGTGGAAATCGATCGATCCAAAGACCTTAAAAGAGGATCGTGAAATCTGCAGATTCCCGGGGCGTGCCTGGTATGCGAGTCACTGTAGCACGAGGGTTGCTGTCTGGAATGACGCCGGATCCGGAACTGAAGGGCCCACCTCGACCCAGAAACTCAAGGAGAGCGGAAAGGGGATAATCTAACGGAATAATAGTCGGGGGGACAATGGGCAGTGATGAGATGGGAGGCAAGACAAAGAGGAGAGAACGGATGAATGCCAACAAAGGCGACTAATCCGTTTTGTTTACTGCGGGCCCCGGCAACCAACGCCCCCGCCTGGCCAGCACAGTCAAATTACATAGGCCTCCAGATCTAAAGTATTAAATTATGATTTAATTTCCGGGATGAAAACATGGGGAAAACATGATGTGAAGCATCCCTACGGAGTGTAATCTACTGGCTTTTATCCCAAAAGATACAGTGTTGGCTTAGGATCGAAATTCCGAGTCCGATGAACGCATGCACAGGCCAGTCGGTCCAGTCAGTTGGAACACACTGCGGGTCATGCGAGAACTTGTGGATACACAAGATCGAGGGCGTTTAGACCCGTGGTATCAATTGCCCTTTATGGTCAATAGCTATGCTATATACGTGTCCGAGAATAAAACTCAGCAGTATATGTACCTCAAAATTCAACATGGTTCGTAGGCGATAAACACATTACCCGAACAGGAATCCTAAGTGGCTCGTTGGCCCGCGCGTCCCACCGCGTCTGGTCGCCTTCACTGATCGATCGTATCGCCAACCTCTTCCGAGCCCCTCGCTTTCTCTTCCTACCTCGACCGCAATGTGTTGAAGGCTCCGCGATAATAATTACTTTACATGCTGCTATCCAAACGCTAAAGACACTTCAAGATGCAGCATTCACAACTCGCCCCGCTTCCTAATGATGTGCCCTTCCGCATTGTCTCCAAGACGATCGGGCAAGGCGCATACGCCTGGTTTGTTAACATTTTATCCCACCCGAAAACTAAATTCCTGGCTAATCAATACCTTTCTAGTATAAAAAAGGCCTGCCCTCTAGACTCTGATAATCCGGTCTTCGCTGTCAAATATATCCACAAAGAGTATGCCGCAAAGCATGGCAAGATTAGTGCGCGTCAACTACAGCTCGAGGTGACGGTCCACAAACACGTTACTGGCCACAACAATATCATCAGCTTCTACCAAACAGGCGAAGATAGTATCTGGCGGTGGATCGCGATGGAGCTAGCTGAGGGTGGAGACCTCTTTGACAAAATCGAAGCAGATGAAGGCGTGGGGGAGGACATCGCCCACGTCTATTTCACCCAACTTGTCAGTGCTGTAAGCTACATGCACTCAAAGGGAGTCGGACATCGAGACATCAAGCCTGAGAACATGCTTTTAACGGCAGATGGGAATCTAAAAATTGCAGACTTTGGGCTTGCCGCCTTGTTCGAGTACAAGGGCACGCGAAAGCTTTCCTCAACATTCTGTGGAAGCCCACCGTATATTGCCCCCGAAGTGATAAAGGATAGCTCACGTGGGTCGAACAAAGGGCCTGGCTACCACCCAGACTTGGTGGACATTTGGTCGTGTGGTATCGTTCTTTTCGTCCTCTTGGCAGGGAACACGCCCTGGGACAGCCCCACCGACGATAGTTATGAATTCCATGAGTACATTGCCACCAATGCACGAACAACAGATGAATTATGGCAGAAATTACCTCCCTCAACGCTTTCTCTTCTGCGGGGCATGTTGACTGTGGACCCCAATGGTCGATTCTCGATGGAAGATGTGCGGAGACATCCTTGGTATACCAGATCTAATAAGTTCCTTTCTGCGGATGGCAAGCTGCGAGATCCAATAAATCTTGCAACTTCTATGTTCGAGTCATTACACATTGACTTTAGCCAAGACCCACTTTCACAACGACGCAAGGGCCCCAGTAGGAGCTTTGATGCTATGGATATGGATGTTGATCTGGATACTGGCGGCGGTCTTTCATCCACGCAACCGGAGATGCCAGTTGGTGATATAGTGATGGACTGGGATGACCCAAACTTAGCATCCAAGTTCTCTTCAACACAACCGACAAGCAAGCCATTCAACTCTCAAGACGCTGCTTTGGCCAACCATCTCGAAGAAGAGCCTTCTATGTCTCAGTTCTCGCAACAGCCTTCTGTACCCATCAGCAGAACTCAGAATGCTCAGAGGTTTCAAGATATCATCCCATCGCGGTCTTTGACTCGCTTCTTCTCCGCGTGGGAGCTTAAGCTGCTAGTGCCATTGATCTGCGAGAGCCTCCACCGCCTTGGAGTGCCTGTTCCTAATGTCCCACGAGTAAGCTCTGGTGATACATCTGCAATGATTCGTTTGATTACAAAAGACGGCAGAATGTGTCCACTTCAAGGTAAAGTCCTTATTGAGTGTGTCTCTGAGGGGCTTTTTGAGGTCGAATTTGTTAAGGTTAAGGGCGACCCGTTAGAATGGCGCCGCTTTTTCAAAAAAGTGGCTATTCTTTGCAAGGAAGCGGTTTTCAAGCCCGATGAATGATTGGGCTTTTAGTTTTTCCTTCTATGCCTGCCTTATGTCCTACGAGAGCTTTGTTGACATACTTTGCGCAGCCGCAGTCCAACATATAGATTAAAAGGCCCCGAGAGCAGCATTATCACGGCCCAAAAAAAAAGTCACGCTACTTTGCTCTGTGTAAATGGCCCCTTCTATACAATATTCTTATCTACATCCACTTTCGGAATTGGAATCCGAGCGGCTTCGCTTTGGCTCACTGCGGGTCGGCCTAATCCCCGGTCTTCTATTTATAATTGCACAACCCTTCACCACGCTCCTAGATTCTGTTTACCGGTACCATGACAATCGATTCATTTGCAACTCCAATGGAGAAAAACTAAATAAACACAAACCCTATCGGATCCGGCCGCAAACCACGTGACATCTTTGGCTGCTGATCGCGGGGGAAAGAGGCTTCTGGAAGAATTGCGACTTGTCGGTCAACACTCCCTCCCAACTACTCGTGAGATCCCATTGTCGCCTGCTGGTCTGCCCCAGATGGGTGCAGCATATAGATCTTCCCCATGGACAAGCTGCCGGTAGAAATCCTGAACAAAATCCTCGACTGTAAGAGCCGCCGTGGTGCCCAGATATTGTTCCCCGCACCCACTCCTAATCAACAATCACAAATTAAAGACGACCGCTGACGACGTCTCGACACCAAGTTCTTACTCCACGTGAGAAGGTACCGCTCCAGATTGTCTCTAAAAGATTTTTCGATCTCGCTAGGGACAACAACTCATGGAAATTACACTGTTATGAAGGGTCATGGGCTGCATTGCGGGCTCTCCGTGAAGCCGAAAGGGCATCTGAGAGCCTTCTCACAAATCCAACAGCCACCTTGACCACCCTGGGGCATACCTCGCTCCGAGACCTTATTCAACCACCATTGCCAGACTTATCAGAGACATACCCAACCGATTCTCGAGGACTATCGCCCAGCGAAAAGGTCAAAGCAGCTTCAGAATGGGACTCTTCGTTCGAGGGGGAACATGTGGATTGGTATTCAGAATATATTGCTCGTCACGGGCCTATGTCTCTATCATGGGTCCAGCAGCCTACATTTGCAAACGAAGGTAGTCAAAGACGCCACCCGCACGAGATTAAGGGAATGGGTTTACTCAAGGACTGGAGTTCTGACAGACAGAATAAGATCGTTGCTCCTTTAGAGGATGGAAGTGTCTGCATTTGGGACCTCAATCATTCGCATTGTGCACAATCACAGTCTACCAAAGGCAAGATCCTAGGGACGAGTGACCCGGGTATCCTAATCCCTAATCCTCGGCGGGGAAGCCAGCCCTCCAAAGCTCCTTTGGAATTCGTGAACCTTGGAGAGGGAGTTAGTGTTGATTCTTTTCAGAAAAGAGCATATCTTGCCGTCGGCAATGTGCTCAATGAAGTTGACCTGGAAACATTGAAGGTTGTTTCACAGCAACGCTACCCGTGGTCTATCTTTGCGCTCTCACAGGAAACCGATTACTCTGTGCCTCTAACCTTAGCGACTACTCTCAGCCTACAAATCTATGATGCCAGATTATCTTCTGTGGAGGAAGAAGAAGCTATGAGCCAGCGTTGTGAAGGGAATGCCACGTCCCCAGGCCCCGAGTTGGGAATTTTCGCTCATTCAGATTCGCCTTTATTGCAGCTTCAGCCGAATGGACAACCTCCCCGCCGCATTCGCAGCCCAGGCCCAAAGGATAACACTAACTATGCACCACTATTTCAACCTGGTCCACTATCGATCCTTCACCCACCAGCGCCACATGTAAATACTATTGTCCTCGCTGGGCGCTGGCCCAGCTTGCTTCTGTACGACAGACGTCAAGTTGGCCGCCTTCAGAATACCGTTCATTCTGGTGGTCGACTTTGCGGTCTTACATCTGCCCCTGCGCCCCGATTTCCAGTGTTCTCCGACTCTGATTATCCAGCATCGCACACAATTGCCGCCTGTGGCGAGTATAATGGCAGGGGGTCATTAGAACTGTACAACCTTGAGTCATCGTCACCAAACCCGTCTGCTACATTAGCCGATCGATCTCCTAACATGACTGCTGCGTATAAAAATCGACAAAGCGCAGCTAGCTCTAAACTCCTCTCGGTTGCTTCGCATGGAAATCGCCTTGTGTACTCAGATTCTGAAGGCAATATCAAATGGGTTGAACGTGATGGCCGTTCTGAGGTGCGTCGCTGGAATATCAACACCTCTCAACCGCAAATCCCCTTCTATCGGCCCCACAAACCATCCATCACAGAGAAATCTAGCCAAGATGAGTACCGACCCCGCGGTCTTTGGGCAAACTTGGATTCCGAGAACACTGGCAGTGAAGTTGCGCGAAAGATTCTACCAACGGGTGGTAACCTTACCGGCGACGAGCTACTTGTGTGGACTGGAGAACGCATTGGTCGGATCAAATTATCTATTCCTGCAGATCTGGAGGGGGCAGGAGATGAGGAAGATGAATGGTTTATGCATGCCGAAGTCGATGAGGAGACCCGCGAGGTCATGCGACATAAGCAGCGCGATGAATGGGAGAAAGAGCGTAGATACGAGGAGACAATGCGCCGCGCGCTTGAAAAACAAGCTGATGAAGTCCGCTGGATGGCAACAGAGGGAATGAGCTGAAAAGTCTTTCAGCCCCATAATAAATTCCCAGCGCTCAGTAGCATCATGAAAGCACTTATAGATCGACTTAGTGTTTTTACCCTTACGCACATCTACTTCTTTATTGATATATATGCCTAAGAAATATTCGAACCTATTACACATGTAGATTTTCTAGTTAAATAGATCTCTCCAACATGGTAGCATTGCTCTGGGTATTGAGACTACTCGTGTGGAAGATCTGTCTTGGGAGAAAGAACTAAGACCCGTTTGTACGTCCCGGTCCAAATTTCGCACTCCACAAGAGGAGTCTATCGATGCATGAGATTAGACGTGAGGTTAGTCTACATTTCCCCGTGTTTGTAACTGTGAAATATCCACAAGCCTTTTACCTTTTAGGGCACGACAATGTAACGTGCATACAGTAAACCCTCCGACGATGACCGATCTGTGAGAATAAGGCTGGTATCGAGTTTAGCGCGGAATGTCTGGAATACAGTGGCTCTACTAAGATAAATGAGACAAATTAAATCAGGCTATATAGACGATGTCAACCAAACACCCTCGTGGAATTTGCTCTATTGCTATATATGCATACTGGAGCCCGGGTGGACCCGCGGCTCGCGCGAGAGCCATAATCGGATGCCTCGGTGCCTCACCGGCTCCCCGCGCATTTATCACAAGCATTTCTAACGCTCTTGTCAGCTATTACGAATTTCGGTTTTGGTTCTGCTCGTTCCTCTCCCACCTGTGCCTTTTAATATCTTCCACGTTCGGGATTTTCAACAGAGTCCCGCGACCTCCTTATCTATTCTCCAATAATTGCGAAGTGAGGGGCACGAACAATTTCGCCTCCAACGCATATCTCTCCCCACAATGCCGTCCCCCGCAGACCCAGTTCACCAATTCGATTCAATCGAAGATACCATTGTCGCATTCAGTGAGTACTATATGTACCAAGCCAGGCTTAAGGATTTCGACCTTACGGTAGCAAGTGCGAAACTGGGAGCAGCCGAAACTAATCGTGACTCACCACAGAGAATGGCGAATTTATCATCGTCCTCGATTCGCACGACCGCGAGAACGAAGGCGATCTCATAATTGCCGCTGAATCAGTCACAGCCGCTCAGATGGCTTTCCTCGTGCGCTATTCAAGGTGAGCACACCATCCACAAGCGTGATCGCAGATGTGCCGCCCGCCGCGAAAGGCATTCATTGCGAAATGACACCCACGTATCTGACATTTACACCTTGAAACAGCGGCTTAATATGCGCTCCCATTACCCCAGACCTAGCTACCCGTCTCGCACTTCCGCAAATGGTCACTGAGAACGCCGACCCTAAGGGAACTGCCTACACTGTCTCAATTGACTCGGCCGACGACTCTGTCACGACCGGGATCTCCGCACAAGATCGAGCCCTTGCTTGTCGCACTCTCGCTTCTCCGGACGCCCGCGTTGAATCTTTCCGCCGCCCCGGTCATGTCATTCCACTGCAGGCCCGCCCTGGTGGCGTACGCGAGCGCCAGGGTCACACTGAAGCTGCGGTAGAGTTCTGTCGGCTCGCTGGTAAGGCCCCGGCGGGCGTTATTGCAGAGCTAGTTGAGGCCGGTGAGGTTGTGGAGGGTGTTGCCGAGATCCGGGGTAATAATGATATGATGCGCCGGGATAGCTGCCTTGCTTTTGGTAAGCGATGGGGTATCAAGGTCTGTACTATCGAAGATCTGGTGGATTACGTGAATAAGACTGAGGGATCTGCAACCGCTACAAATGGATATCATTGAGTTTGTCTGTTTTGCAAGGCATTGGTTTATCATTTTTGGGCTTTCTCTTGATGTACATTTCTATACTTTCTTTTCTTTGTAGGTATCCTCTATAGATAAACAATCAAAAAGCACATAGAGTGTTGTATACAAATATTTCGGCCAATTTTCATGACTGTTGTTTAACAGATTGTGTCTCCACTCTGCTATAGCGCTGGTACTGATTTATGCTTTTCAATTTGGGCTTTTTGAAATTATAATGATGAAATTCTGTCACAAAAGTTATGTTAAATACCATAGGTGCGGCAACCAAGGTCCACACGAAAGTCCTAGACTAAAAGGCAAGCGTTCAGGTTCGGAATAGAAGGCAGCAAGTATTCTTTATTTGGGTATCTATCAGTTTAGTGACAAGTTAGGGGCAGCTTCCGGTTGCCGTTCGAGATTGATGCGCGAACGCCGTAGAAAGAAAATAATACGTAGGAGTATGAGAAAGAATTCTAAACGCCAATAAAATGCAGCATTGAAATCCATACCCTCGGATAGAACCAAGGATGAAGGAGCCCCCATCACCGCTTGAGATGGGAGTAGTCTCGCAAGATACCCTGCATGTGGGTGTTCGTAGTCTTGCCACTTCGTCGAGGCTTCTTCGTCTTTTTCTGCTCGACTTTAGGTCTGGGTTTGACAACCTTATTTTTGTTTGTTGGAGTGATGCCAGCTTTCTCAAGAGACTCCTTCACAGCCTGTGAATCGGGGATCTTGATCTTCTCCCAGATCTGTTTGAACTCTTCGTCAAAGTGCTCAATCAGAGATGGGTCGTTCGCCCAAACCATCTTTGCGTGGTCATCCTTCCTGTTTCGAGTCACAAGTAACTTCCCTTCTTTCTCCAGCTGGTTGATAGCTTCTTCAACATTTGGCCAACCTTCTCTGAGTTCACGGACACTCATCCCAGCAGCCGTAGTCTGAGCCTGAAGTTTCTGAAGGAGTTGTTCTGGATTCCGAATATTATGGGGAGGTTGGAAGCGGAAGGTACCCTCGTTGTTGGCACCAGTGGGATCGAAATCGACTTTCTCGTGTCGTTGCAAGATTCTTCGAAGCGCCTGAACATAGCCCTGGTCATGCGCCCGATGCTGGAGAGAAAGATAAGAGATGATGTCCCCGAATGTGAGCGGAACGTCCTTGGTCTTCATGTGCTCGATCGCAAAGAGAACTTGCGTCATGATATCCTTTCCGGTACCCGTGTTTGCAGGCTGGGAGTAAACTATATCGGCATCATGTCTCTTCTTCTTGGGGTCGGCAACGGATGAAGGTGTAGGCGCGGATGAAGGCGCCTGGGAAGTACTCGTTGAAGGTGCCTGATTGTTGGCCACTCGTCTCTGCTGAGGCAGACGATTGGCCGATTCCATGACACTAGCATTGAAGCTTTTCAACTGATTCTGAAGATACGACATGATTGCGAATGTGTCTGATGTCTCTGCAGGTGGGGGTTGGGGGTCGGGAGGTTGAGGAAGCGTTCCAGCGCTGGCGTGCAGCCGAATGAAATCCGAGTTCTACGCAGAATCGACCATGGGGAATAAGTGGGGACGAATATCCTCGACGTGAGTCGGAGCTGTAAGGATGTGCAAGAATATGTTGCGTGGGAAAGTCGGGACGGTGTCCCTGGCCCAGACGAGACAAAGAGATGGAGAGATTAAAGGATTGGAGGTTGAGGCTGCAACTAAGAAAGCCGCAAGCCGGGGGCGGTGATCGGCGCTACCACGTGACTTTGGAGGTGCAGCCCAAGAGCAGCAAACGCGGAAACTCCCTTGACCATTGGTTTACATCCTTTGTCAGTTGTTTCCGCTTCGTTGACCTCTCTGTCGCTACCCAAGAACGGAGAGTAGGTACAAACATTCTGTACCTGCATTCCGATTCCGACGCTTCTCGCTCTCTGCTTTTCTCTCAGCCATGTCCTAAGGGCCTCTGCCCGCGCCGAGTGATCCAGCCGAGAGCTGCTCGAAGCGAACGCGTTTTTGTGCCCGATTGCCAGTTGAGCTCTCATTGCGCAACACGACTTGATATTATTCGTAACCCAGTGCAGCTGACGCTGCTGCGATTCACCAACCATGGCGGACGCAGCAGTCGATATTCCCTACCTAGCCACGCACTACTCACTTCCTGAGTCTACACTCTCATCTCTCACCGAAGCTCCGACAATCGACTTGGTGAATGAGCTTCTGCAGTCGCTCACTTCCAAGGCTCGCGAGTTCGATGAGCTGAAATCGGACAAACTTCGTTTGGAGGTTGAGCTTGAAAATGCGGTTCGCAGTAATGAGTCCAAGATTAAGGTTCTGAAAGGTTCCGTGGAGAAAGGTCACACTGAACTCGATGAGCTTCGAAAGAAGCTTCATGAAGCTGGTATTTTATCAATTCCAAGTATTTGATCTATCGTTCTTCTTTTCCTAACCCTCCTCAGAAAATACACGCGCTTCTTTAGAAGCTGAAGTCTCCAACCTCAAATCGTCGTCGACATCCAACGAATCCGAAACCAGTTCACTAAAGTCTCGCATCGCATCCCTTGAAGAATCAAACCGTGACACGCTTCGCCTGCTGGAATCCAAATCCGCCGCCCATGACAAATTGGCTGAGGATCTGTCCGCTCAGCACAAGAAAACCATTGAACTACGTCGCGAATTGTCTACCGCAGAACAGAACCTTCAGAATGCAAACTCAGCTTCCGCCAGTTCCCGCTTCCGTGAACAGAGCCTTCAACAAGAACTTGATCTGACCAAGAAGAACAACGAGTGGTTTGAAAACGAGTTGAAGACTAAGAGTGCCGACCATAACAAATTCCGCAAGGAAAAGAACGCTCGCATCTCAGAGCTTCAACGTGAAAACGAAGAAGCAAACTCCAGCATCGATGCCCTAAAACGGAGTGAGAATTCCCTCAAGAGTCGCCTGGACGAGACCGAACAACGATATGAACAAGCTCTTTCGAGCATTCAAGAACTCAAGGAAGAGGCAATCCAAGCTACAGAATCTTTCCGAAATGAATTGGACAGCGCCAGTCGACTTGCCGAGCTCCAAGGATCCGCTGCAGCAAATGCCAAGCAACGTGTACAAGAATGCCAGCTCTCTCTCGAAAAAGCCACCGCAGACGCGGCCGAAGAAATTTCCCGCTTGCGCGTTGAGATTGAGAGTGAGCATAATGATAAGGAGGCTGCGGAGCGTCGCGTCGCTGAATTGGAATTGTCCGTCTCTCAATTAGAATCGGCCGGGGCTCGCAATAGATCTATGAGTCCCGCTCGTTCGATCAATGGAATGGCACCAGCAACTCCAGTTCGCCCTGGAACTCCGGGAACCGCCTTCTCTCCACGCACCTCTCGCACTAGAGGTGGACTCACTCTCACTCAGATGTACTCTGAGTATGATAAGATGCGTACTTTACTGGCAACGGAACAACGAACCAGCCAAGAATTGCGAACCACACTTGATGAGATGGTACAAGAGCTCGAGTCGAGCAAGCCAGAGATCGACGAACTGCGTTCTGACCACAGCCGCTTAGAAAATGCAGTCCTTGAAATGTCCAACTTGATAGAGGTTGCCGGAAAGGAACGAGAGGAGGCCACGAAAGAAGCGCGTAAGTGGCAAGGTCAGGTTGAAGGGCTCACACGTGAAGGAGATATTCTCCGCCAACAGCTACGCGATCTTAGCTCCGAGGTTAAGGTTCTTGTTCTCGAAGTCGCTATTGCCAAAGAAGGTGAACAATATGATCGTGAAGAGCTTGAAAAAATCGCTCGCAAAGAGATCGAGGAGGGGTCCGCTGAACTAAATTCTACCGGCCGCTTCATTAGCCGTAACCTCACGACTTTCAAGGACTTGCATGAGCTTCAGGAGCAGAACCAGACTCTGCGTCGCATGCTTCGAGAGTTGGGTGACAAGATGGAAGGTGAAGAGGCTCGTGCGAAAGATGCTACTCGTCAGCAAGAAGTGGAGGAACTCAAGGAACTCCGGGTCCGAGTGCAGACCTATCGCGATGAAATTGCCAATCTCGTCGCCCAGTCAAAGAGCTATGTGAAAGAACGTGACACATTCCGAAGCATGCTCACCCACCGCCGTCAAACCATCGGAGACACTTCGGCGTTCTCTCAGTCCGTTCCACCAGGCGCAGTTCCTTTCGGAGAAAGTCAAAGTAGAGACAATACCGATTATGCCGAGATACTTCGAAAAGTGCAGGCTCACTTTGACACATACCGGGATGAAACCACTACAGATCACAATGCTTTACGTCAACAAGTTAACGACCTTTCGCGCAAGAATAGCGAATTAATGAGTGAAGTCAGTCGTTCCAGTAGTCAGCTTGCAGCCTCTTTGCAACGAGCGGAACTCCTCCAGAGCAATTTCAACACTCTCAAGACCGAAAACAGCGACCTACGTCAGCGATACACGACACTGTTTGAAAATGCCAATCGCCAGGAACTTCGCACTCAACAAGCGGCAGAAGACTTAGTGGAAACGAAGGGTCTTTTAGAGAGTCTTCAGAGAGAGAACGCCAATCTCAAGGCCGAAAAGGATCTTTGGAAAACAATTGAAAACCGCTTGAACGACGACGCTGAGAATCTTCGCAACGAACGCAGTCGCCTTGATTCTTTGAACGCCAATTTGCAAACCATCCTCAACGAGCGCGAGCATGCGGAATCTGACAACCGCCGTCGACTGCAGTCCAGCGTGGAAACCCTTGAGTCCGAATTACAAATCACCAAACGCAAGCTCAATGACGAGGTCGACGAATCCAAGAAGGCATCCATGCGACGAGAGTACGAACATGAGCAAAGTCAAAAAAGGATCGACGATTTGGTTACCAGTCTCAGTTCTGTTAGAGAAGAGTTGGTTGCAATCAAGACTACCCGCGACCATCTTCAAACCCGAGTTGATGAGCTTACTGTTGAGCTCAAGAGTGCTGAAGAGAGACTTCAAGTCATCCAGTCTCGTCCAGCTGTTTCCGCTACGCCTGCTGAAGCTCCTGTTTCTACCAGTGACGGCACCAATGGCAGCGGTTTGTCTCGCGAGCAGGAACTGGGAATTGAAGTTTCCGAGCTCAAGCGTGATCTGGATTTGGCTAAGGGCGAATTGGCCCATGCAAGGGAACAAGCCGAGGAATACAAGAGCATCAGTCAATCCACCGAAGAGCGCATGGAGTCTGAATCCGAAACTCAGGCACTTTACCGGGAAGAGACTGACCGTCTCATTGAAGAGAAGGACAAGAAGATCAAGGACCTGGAGACTCGTATCGAGGAGATCTCATCGGAACTTTCAACCACCAACACGGAAATTTCCAAACTCCGCGACGAGCAGGGTGAAGCAAATCGCCATCTTGAGGAACAAAAAGCCAATCTAGAGTCGGAAATCACACGACTTAAGGATGACAACGAACAACAGGTAGCCTCAGCTCAATACCACCAAGAAAACTTGAAAGCGCAAGCTGAGATTGCACAAAACGCCCAACAAAATTACGAAACCGAGCTTGTTAAGCATGCCGAGGCTGCGAAGAACCTCCAGACAGTTAGGGGTGAATCGAACCAGCTTAAGCTTGAGGCTGTGGAATTGCGAACTCAATGCGAGACTTACAAGAAAGATCTGGCCCTGAAGGAGGAGAGTTGGGCAGAACAGAAGGCTCGTTATGAGGGTGAACTTACTGAGTTACAAAAGCGCCGAGAGGAAGTCCTCCATCAAAATTCATTGCTGCACACCCAGCTTGAGAACATCAGCACCCAGATCTCTTCCTTGCAGCGTGATCGGGCCAATGTTCCAGATGACGACGAGAACGACAGCGAACCCTTGGCTCCCAATCTCGAAAGTCTCCAGGAAGTCATTAAGTTCCTACGACGCGAGAAGGAAATTGTCGAGGTCCAATATCACCTGTCAACTCAAGAGGGCAAACGGCTCCGCCAGCAATTCGATTACGCTCAATCACAGCTCGATGAGACCCGCCTCAAGCTCGAACAACAACGTCGTGCTGCGGCGGACAGTGAACACAATGCTCTCAACCACAACAAGCTCATGGAAACCCTCAACGAACTTAATCTTTTCCGTGAGAGTAGCGTCACCCTGCGAAATCAAGTGAAGCAGACCGAGGCTGCCCTGGCTGAAAAGTCTGGCCAAGTCGATACTCTCCAGCAGCAGATTGAACCTCTTCAAACCAAGATTCATGAGCTCGAGAGCAACTTGGAATCCAAGGATGGCGAGATGCAGTTGCTCCAAGCAGACCGCGATCGTTACCAGCAACGGATTCAAAACATTCTCCAGAAGTATGATCGTGTTGACCCTGCAGAGATGGAAGCTCTCAAGGAGAACCTTGCATCTCTTGAGAAGGAGCGGGATGAGGCGGCGTCTGGAACAAGCGAGCTCAAAGCTCAAATGGAGGCTCTTCAGGAGCAGGTAAAGAACGCGGAGACTGAGAAGGAAGCTCGTGTTCAAGAACTCAAGGGCAAATTGACCGACCAATTCAAGGCACGGTCAAAGCAGCTTAGCGATCGCATCAAGGGTATAACAGACCAGTTGCACGTCGCTCAGCAAGAAAAGGCTGTAATCCAAGGAGAACTCGACAAAACAAAGGTGGAATTGGAGAGTGTCAAAGCGAATGCCGTACTCAGTACACCGGACTCTACAACTGCTGCAGCCCCTGCACCCACAAGAGAATCCGAAGATGGCCCAGTCAACCCAACTCCTGCATCTCAATTCCCAACCACAACAGCACCTGCTGTTACACCTGGAGAAGGTGAAATGGTCAAAGCATTGGAGTCAAAGATTGAACGTTTGGAAGCTGCTCTCAGTGAAAAAGATGCCCTCATCGCTGCTAAGGATGCAGAGTTGGAGGCCAAGATTACTGAACGCACCGATAAGCTCAAGGCGACCTTCAATTCCAAGATGGCTGAAGCACGAGCAAACCACAGGCAGGAGATTGAAAAGCTGCAGCGGTCACAGCCGGCCAATGATCCCACTGCTGTTGCTTCGGATCAGTCAGGCGTTGCGACTCCCAACCAGGCACCATCGACACCAGCCAAGGCAGGCGGCCTTCCCGAACTAACTGACGCACAAGCTCGCGAGCTTGTTCAGAAGAATGAGACCATTCGTACAATCGTGCGCAATAACATTCGTACCATGGTCGAAAAGGCCACCAAGCAGAGCCAAGCTACACCTGCTGAAAATGACGAGGCGGTTGCGGCCCTCCAGGCGAAATTCAATGACGAACGCGACAATCTAACGAAAACTCACGAGGCCGACCTCACCGAGAAGGTCAAATCCGCCGTGGAGCTAAACGACAAAAAGTATGCTGCGCGGTTGAGCATGATCGATACTCGCATAAAGACAGCCCAAGCCAAAATTGAAGTTGTCCAAAAAGCTGCCGCAGAGACCCCTCAAAAGCCCGTTGTTGAAGTTTGGGAGGTCGCGAAGGGCGCCAAACCTGCTCCATTAGTCAAGCCTGTGCCCGCATCACCTGCGCCTGCTGCCCAGATTGCGCCTGCTACTCCTGGCCCTGCTCCAACCGGTGAGCCCGCAACGCCTGCATCGACTGCTGACCCAGCCCCTCAACCATCCGAGTCTACGGGTGTGGAAGACCAACCTAAACAAGAGCAACTTTCAGATGGTGCGGCACAGGCAGCTCCTTTCAATCCATTTGGACAATCTCAGCAGAATGAGCAACAAAAGCAAGCTTCTTCCCTACCTACCAAGCCGCCAACGAACAATCAGCCTCCTGGTATGCTTCGGGCACTACAATCCGGTCTACCTGTTGCTAGAGGTGGCCGTGGTGCAGGACGTGGCGGGGCACAGCCTCAAGGTGAGGTCCAACAGCCTCAAGCGCAGGGAGCCCAACCTGCTCAGCGCGGTGGTCTAGCGAGAGGCCGAGGTGGGAGAGGAGGTCAAGGTCGTGGTCAAAACCAAAACCAAAACCCATCCAGCCCTACGACCGGACGAGGCGGTGCTCTCAATGTCCAAGCTCGGCAATTTATTCCACAAGGCAACAAGCGTTCTCGTGAGGAAGGCTCCGACTCGACGAATGAAGCTGCCAGTGGGGGAAAGCGCATGAGGGGTGGCGGTCAAAACCGTGGTGGTAGTACTTCTTAAAGTGGTTGGCCCCTTCGTGTATCCTTCCAACTAAATGTATTTTTCCCCACATCTTGTCATTCATGGGAGGAACAATTTCGTCTGAACGGTTCATTTCTTCTTACTTATACTCGGAGCCACTGACAGCCGAAGCTACCTATGTCTTTTTTTTTCTTTTGTTCATGTATGTATCTAGTATGAAGGCGTCATCGGGAATTTCAATCAAGCTTTCTCCCAGTTTCATAAAATCTCCATATATACGTATTGCATATAAATCCCTCGAAAACTTAAGCGTAGATGGGGTATAATCGAAGTAAAATAATAATAATAGTACAGCATCAAACGAAACCTGAGTACCGTCATCTTGATGCATAATCCAGCCTCCTTTTTCTTACATATTCATTTCTTCTTTCCAGCTCCAGCAGGCACAATCATACGACCCAAAACCTCCCTCTCCTTCTGTAAAACCATTAACCGTGCGTCCTCGATGAGTTTCCCCTCCGGCGCAGGGCCCGGCACCGCCGTCTGCGCAACCTGCGCTGCAACCACCACCGCCGGTCCAGGCGCCTTCGCCTCTCGAGTTCTCCTGCGTCGTTGTCCCAGTCCAGACCCCCAAACAACAACCCACTCGCCCACAGCATTCCGCTCGCCAACCTCACACCCAGCACAGACCTTCGCGTGCGACCCAATCTCCGCGTGTCGGTGTATCCTAGCCAGAGCCTCGACGGCTACAGATGAGTGAATATGTGCGCCGGGATCGATAGTTGCTTGCGGGCCGATAGTAACAAAATATGACAGTCGTGTGGCAATTCCCTGCTGACTCGTGGCGTCCTTTTCTGCTAGTTCGGCAGGGGAGTTTGATTCGGTTGGTGCCTGGCTGGAGGAACGCGACGAGCGCGTCGCACTGCTCGGCGCAGCTCCGATGACGACTTTCTCGCTGATTATGCATCCATCGCCGACTATTATCGGGCCTTCATAGGCGTAGAACTTGGCGCGTGGGTGTATGATGGTGCCCGCGCCGATGGTCACTGGGTATGTTCCCTGGAAGACAGCTGTGTCGGCGATTGTGGCTGTTGGGTCGGCTTTCAGAGGCGCCTTGGGGGGCCCTGTGGGGGTTCGAGATGGAGAGGAGGAGCGGTGGCTCACTGGAGGTGGTTTAAGTGTTGCCATTATGTGTAAGGAAAGAAGGTGCTTGGTATGCGGTCGGTCTTGGGTTGGGCGAGTCGGTGATTGCGGAGTTTGGGCCGTGCAGGGGGGTGGGGGAGCTTGCAGAGTAGCCATACGAACCCAAGCTTGATCTCGCATTCCATATTATTGAAATAGATCTATGTAGAAAGAGAATTGTTCCAATTGCAAATTATGTCTAGCATTTTAATCCTCGTGGGTATCTCATATCTAAAGTAAATGCACCAACGCCCAATGTTCATCATTTTTAGAGCCGCAAGGTCCTTCCACTATCGACCTTTAAAACATCATGTATCAGCTATTCATAGCTCTCTGTCTGTTGACTTCTGCTTGATTCCATTTCTCTTTCTCCACGCCCAGACTCCACGATCAACCTCTTCGCGCGTCATACCGTCGCGCACTAAGCAAAAAGTAACCCCAAGTTCCGTCTCAACATTCCGATTCCGAGCTTCGTCGTCGAAGAATAGCATTTGCTCATAGTCAGTCCCACTCGCTTGGTATATTTTCGCGAAATGCTGTGTTTTATTGCCGGGGAAGATCTGGATAAAGTCGAAATAGTCCAGAGCACGGCTGGTACGCGAGTTGGTGGCGGGGTTGTCCGAGAATGTAGGTATAACGTGCAGGGCTTTAAGCATATCGCGTGCTAGTTCAGGAGCATGGGTCCGCGAAGCGAGGGCGAGAGGGATCTCTTTACTTTTGCAAGCGTAGATAATAGAGGAGACAGCGGGATAGAATGCGAATGACTCCCCCCAGCTGTGTGGTGTTAGCTCTCCTGAACCAGATCATCTGAGGTTTGGGACAGTTTCTTACCGATCAACTACTCGGGAATTGTGGTCGCGGGCCTTTACTGGGGCGCTGACATGCGTATCGACCCAGAATGGCCATAGTGTGTAGTCCAAATCAAATGCGATCAACTTGGGGAGCGGCAGGCCATCAGTGAAGGTTGCGGGGGCCACAGAGGTATCCTCCAGGGGTTGTGTGTTTTGGCGCTTATTTCGGAGCATTTTTGTCTGTCTAGCAAGACCAAAAGAAAGACAACTGACACTAGTACAATGGGAAAGAATGGACGCAACGAGTGCCTGCAAATGTCGGAGAAGAAACTTTGGAAAGATGGAACCGTGGAAATCGACAATTCGGGGGCTCAATTGGAATCGCGGGGAACGAGAGCACGTGCCGATAGGGGATATACTTCGCATTCCAACCTTGGAATGCGAAGTATGGATTCTTCGTGCGCAAGTCCAAGTTATCACCTCAATGGGCATTTAGAAGTATTTCAAGGTTTCGAGATTGAACCTTGGAAGAATTCTACTAGTACATATAACTCCACACTGAGAACGATATCCATATCTAAGCAGGGTACATGTAAATCTGCCGGGAGGTTGGTGAATATGTATTCGCTAAGCTAAGGGCTATGTTCTTGTTCAGAATACATCCATCAATTGATGGACACTAACATTGAATATTGATCAAACTATTCAAGGTTTATTTGGCGAGCCGATAGTTCTTCTTAGTTCCATTGGCAGAGAGCCACCGAGCATGGAGTATCTTATCTGATGAACCCATCCATGGACATCATGTTGACCCGAAATTCGGCATGATCGGCCGAACTCGCCCGAACTCGCCCGAGGGGCCGGGCTACAACCCAAGCCCGGAAAGTGCCTAACACTCGACAGGACTCGATACACCGGGAAGCCCAAGTGCAATCAGCCTAAACCGCAGATCAAAATCCAGCAGAGGCTTGGCAGCCCTGTCCGAACTTTGTGCTTACCTAGGTATTTTTGAGTCATCCGATCTTATGAATGAAGAGCATCGCAGAAAGCGGGTCCGCAAGGGCACCAAGAGCTGCTGGGAGTGTCAGTACTCTGCTATGTAAATTGGAATCATACTAATAGTCCCAAAGGTAAAAGGAGAAAAGTTAAATGCATATGGCTCTCCGAGAGCCATACAATGTGCAGCTCCTGCCTGGAGAGAAATACATCTTGTCTCACTCAGGATTATGAAGAGGACTCAGCACCTTCCGCTACTGGAGACCCAGCTTTGATCAGCCGTCTTGATAAGGTAGAGACCCTGCTTCAAAGTCTAGTCGAGCGAATTGCGCAGGCTCCCGAGGGAGAAAGGCAGCCAACTGCCTCTCAAAGTGGCCCAACACCAGAGTCCATAACAGCAACTGAAACGCCGCCTATCTTTGCATCTGCCATCGAGAGAATATCAGGGCAAGTCAGAGATCTCTTACCACCAAGGACTGGAGGACAGAATATGTCCAACAAGCACCCTATGCAAAGTAGGACGGCAGCTGATAATTCTTCAAGCACTAAGTTTGCGACTATCAAGCAAACGCTAGTTTCAATGCTGCCCTGCCAAGAAGATGTGGACTATATGTTTGGCATAAGCTTCGGTTGGTTCCTTATCAAGCATCATATGCTTGTTTTTTTGCCAGACGGAACTGAGAATGGACCCGGAAGCCTGTTCGATATAGCCTCGACCTCTGAAGGGCATCCTATGATCATTGCAAAGCTTTTGATGTGCATTGCCTTGTGTATACAGCAGCTTCCACCTGACGTGGATATGAAAAGACTTCGACTGGAAGCTCCACTTAATGACACTATGAAAAATATTGCTGAATATATCTCATCGACCATTACCTCCGATGAAAGTCTAATTTTCACCATGGAAGGTATTGAGTGCCTTGCCCTACAAGCGATATATCAAACCAATGCGGGTAATCTTCAAAGAGCATGGCTTACCTTTCGAAAGGCAATCGACATAGCCCAATTAATTGGTTTACACAGAGTGTCACTCAAGCCACAGAATGAGATCTCGGATTCCCTGGGCCTTCGACAAGCTCTATGGTTCCAACTTGCCAGAGGGGTAGGTCCATGTGCTACCCGACACCAGGTTTTCATTAACATTGTCCCGTATTAGGAACGATATATATCGACTCTAATTGGTGTTCCATCATCAATAGGCCCGTCAAGTTCCCCTTTCGAAGATAACCTCCCAGAGCCTTCGATAGAGAGCGCCCAACATAGCCGTTTGTTTCACATATCTGGTTTGATCCTTGCACGCAATCAAGACAAATCTACTCATTCTTTCTCTACGACTCAGAAGATAGATGAGGAACTAAATCAGGTTTCCAATGAGGTTCCACCACAGTGGTGGCATATCCCCTTCAATCTGAAGGCGAATCGGACTTCGGAAGCATGTAATATGTTCGAACGACTCTACTGCCAAATCTGGTATTACCAACTGCTTATGCTATTGCATCTGCCGTTTATGCTGCGGGCAACATCGGATCGAAGATACTCTTATTCTCAAGTTTGCTGCTTAAATGGGGCAAGAGGTCTTATCAAAAGATGGCTTGTGATATGCAGTGGCGAAGCAAAGCTCTTCTCTAATCTTTTCGAGTTCCAGGCCTTCATGGCTGCTATCACCCTTATTTTGGGGCTATTTGTGCCACACTCTTCTAGCGACCAGACTGCTCTTCACGAGCGGTATGAAGACACTTTGCTCATCGAAAAAGTCATACAGGCATTCGAGCAGACCGAAGAAACTAGCGCCCACGTCTCCATCGGAAAACAAAGTATTTCTGTAATACGCACCCTCCAAAGAGTCTTGCGTAATGAGCAAGGCTTATATCCGAAACTCAGACTTGAGATTCCCTTTTTTGGCACAATCAGCGTTGCCCGTAGTGGTGCTATACATTCATTGGAAGGTGAACCCATCATCGGAGCTAATTCGCGCCCTGCCGCAAGGCCTACCGAAGCGGTTTCTACATTCTCATCAGTCCAACCCGGCTTATTCCCTGCTTCCGAAGTAAGAACCAACTCAACATCCAGCCAGTTTTTCGTACAACCAAATCAATGGATGCCTGGAAACGAAGATCAAGAACACCCTGAAGCAGACTTGAACAACACAGTCTTCCGATTTGAGGATGGTCATTTCCAGATGCCTGAGTTATTGAATCCCAGCGGGGATTCATTTGGATCGGAATGGATATTTGATGAAGATGAAACCATCATCTTTGATAGTGTAATCAATACAGACTTACTCGGGAATTGGAACTTCTAGAAATCTTCAGTTTCCTTTATAATGCACATTCTAGCATATTCCAACCCATCCAGAGGAGAGCTGATATCCTGAAAACATCAAACTCGATTGAGGACCGCAACATACGCACGGTAGCGTCCCAAATGGTATACTCGCGGTCCTGATATCCCAGTATAGCTTGGGCTAGGAGGCTAATCCAGTATTTCTTAATATGTCAAGCCAAATTGAGAAGTTTATACCTTGTGATTTGCCAAGATGTGGTTAGCGTACCAGCAAGAAATGACATTTCCCTTTTTATCATTGTGCAGCACCATAGAATAAGGATGTTTTCCCCTTTGATTAAAACCTATCATACCAGACAAAACGGATTCCTGCCGAGTCAGACGGAGAAATATAAGGAAATTTGGCGATCTAGCCACTCTAACTCCTGTTCGGCCGAATGCCCCCGAGCATGTCCGAAAACAACGGAGCAAGAACGGAAGACCAGCATCTCAGTATCAATCCAAAGGATTATAAATATGGCACTTGATCACGCTCAAACTACCAATCCACACGAGAACAATTTAATCAGCGTCTCCTTGAAAACATCTACCTTCTACAACATCCAAATCAATTTTCTATACCAACTTCTCTTTTCAAAAAAGACGAGATATAACCACTATCATGGCTATCAAGGAAAATACATCTGCGATTGTCACAGACACACAAAAATTCATGGATACCTACGTCGCTCTCGTCACCTCTTCCTCCTACGAATCAGACAAGACCGAGGTCTCTGAAAAAATGGCCGCTTATTACAAGCCCCCTTTGGCTTTCCTCGCAGACGGACAAGTAGTCCACATGACCGATGAAGGGAATTTTGCGTCTGTAATCAAGGGCGTGTTGGATAAGACTGCTTCTCTCTCCAATTCTCCAATTGAATCTCTGGGGATAGACGTCAAGGCTGCTGGCGAGAAGAGTGCGGTTGCCTGGTTTCACCTGAGGATAGACGATGTTGAAGCGTATAATGTTTACTTCGTCCGAAGAAGTGAAGACGGAGATCTATACTTTGAAGGTGGAATTTTTGGTGGAGAAAGTTTTGTGGCTGCTCAGTTGGAAATCAAGAGTCGTGCCAAATAGTGGTATTACTACTAGCTCATACCTACCTAGGTATAAGTACCTAGCCCATGGCGTCAGTATTCAAATATAAGGCAGCATTAGAATGAAATTGATATAGTTGAATGATACTACTACCAGTATGGCCTATCACAGTGGTTTCTCGATAAAGTTATTTCTATTCTGATCAATAATGTCAAATGCAGAGCTTGAATACACCAAGAATCACAAGAGACAATACAGGCGTTGTTAGTTCTTCTCTGCTCCGAATCCGTCGTCACCGCTTGATAAATCTGTATATCTAGTATATTGACCACAGAAGTCTCACTAAGCATAAATCCATCTTGCAAATTCAGTGAAAGTCGACAACGTCTTTGAACTCTTCTAGAAGCATACGATCAATGTCTTCCCATCCAGGGGGCCCTGACTCAGAACTTGTCATCGGATAATTGATGATATCCTCCAGGAATGTATCGAAATCGATGTTCTCACTAGTTTCAGAGCTTGGTTGTCGAGATTTGACATCATCAGTTGGTTTGGGAAAGTGTTCGGGCTCAATTTGCTCGTGGTCGGTACTTTTGCGCTTGTTCATGGATAACTTGTTAACGGACAAGGAGGTTAAAGGGGTGGCAGTTGCTACAGAGCTGTTGAGGCTTTCGGTGTTGGTGAAGATCTCGTCCCTTCTCGGAGGGGGGTTATCACTTGAGATCAAAATTGGACCGGTGTTTGGAAATGTTAGAATGTCTTCAGCACTTTGGTCAGAAGCATATACTGCAGAAGAGACACCGGTCGTCGGAATATCTTTAGAAATTGGCCCATGCGAAGATTTCTCCAAAGGGGACTTTCGAGGCTCATAGAGAAATGGCTCGGTGTTGATCTCGCCCGCTCTTTTCTCCCGAGAGATATCAATCGTACGAGGCATGACAAAACTTGGGCTAGAAGCCTTGTTTGGTTGAGTAAAGTCGCTAAAGTCATCCTCCCCATAGTCACTCGAGATGAGATCAGATAAAGCAGGTTCCATCTTGTCTTTTGTCTTTGTCCCTGCCGCCTGTTTACTTATATCTGGCGTAGGCGCCTTTGGCTTTTGCTGCAATTGTTCTCCTGTCGGTCTTCTCGCTGCTGGCTTCTTCTTGGCAGTCTCTTTCTCACTCGGCCTTTTTGAGTGATTGACTTTATCTTTCTTCGTCACCGCCAGTGAAAGTGTAAGCTGGCTCAAGCCGTCCGTTTTCTCAGGGGGCGTTGCCTTTTTCTTCGGAGGCCGAGGAGGCTTTTCTAAGCCGACTCTGCAGCATAGATGTTTACAACTACCAGCATCAGCAGGACTCACAATAAGAAATAGCTATACTATTACCTTGTCTTGTCGTTGCACTTGTGGTTACAAGCCCAGTTCCCATTTGCGAGTCGTTTCGGCTCGTCATAAATTTCCTGAGTTCCTATCCCCTTGATCGATTCTTTGCTTTGAGTTTGGGTCTTTTTCACCTGATTAGGCGGCTCTGGACTTTCATCAAGAGAGAGCCAATCAAAGTCGTCGATATCATCCCTCTGGAAGTAGCTCGTTGACGCTGTCTTTCCAATGGCAGATTTCCTAGGACTTGCTGCGAGAAAATCATCAAAGTCAAGCTCGTCGCCCTCGAAAATATCAGTTCCCTTGTGTGTTTTTGATATCTGATCCGAGCGCGCTTTGAAAAGGGCGGAGGTATTTAGGGCTGCAGCAGGGGTAACATTATGACTGATTTTAGAGATGAAGGGAAATAATTTCGTAATGTCTGGCTTGATCTCAGCGCGTCTTGCGGTTCCAGCTATACCTTCTTAGTACAGATCAACTACTCAACTACACTCGATAACAAAACTCACCAATTTCGTCGCACATAGCATGGCATATAATATATTGATCCGGGCATGTTAATTCTGCGACAAGATCGATGTGGAGGCAGTCTTGGAGCTTGCTCGCACTTAAAGACTTGTTAGCATTAAGATCATTGAGGCCAAGCAGAATTCAAAATGAACCTCAATCGGCGGAAATCGATTAATCTTCCATCAGAAGTCTCTATTAGACAACACACGAAGATAGGACGTCGCTGGAAGTAGATTGGCATCTTTTCGTTCATGGATGCCACTTCGAACTGAAATTGTATCTTAACATTTCCCGTCTTCGCTTCCTTTATCAATCTTTTAGCATGGATATATGCTTTGAGGTAGGGGAAATTTTGACACGAACCTTGCCAGTCACCTTTCCTATCATCTTCGCATTCACTCGTAGCTTTGGAAAATCCTTCAACCGAGCCAAGAGCTTGGTACCGAAAGGAGGGTTCTTGCTGAGAAGCATTTCAATATGATGAGGCTCTGCAGCTTCAAGTTCTTCCATGCTAGTAATTCCGGCAGCGGCTAGTTTCCTCACGGCAACAACTCCAACCTGATCAATCTGTTTCATTTGAAGCGGAGAGTGATCCCACACCTTAGCCCCAAAGCTTCTTGCCAACTCCAGTGCATTGAGAATGGAAACGGAATCTTCCCGTGCAATCTGACAGTCAATAACGCAACGAACTAATCTATTGACATGACAGAACACTTGATTCTTGTCTTGCTGCATAGAGAATTTGTGCTTTTGAAACTGGTTCCCACTTGGGAACTCGATCGCACCCAGTTCAGACTGTAACAGTAAAGAGACTTTGTGAGCAGGAAGTGCAATGTCGACTTTGATTGGGTATCGGATCCCTTGGTCGCGGTTAAATTCCTTGAACAGTGACTTCTCCCCGGCCTTGAGGCGAACTTCTTTAAACTCTTCCGCTTTAGAAATCATCTCAAACTACTATTATTAGTATTTAGCAAAAGGAAGAGCGAGGCAGTCAACTCACAATCCTGGACAGGCTGGCCTTTGGCTCCAGTGAAAGAAGACCCTTCATTGTATCAAACCGGACATAGTATCGAGCCATAGCCTCGCCGAACTGTGTTGAACGGATGTTTCCAGACTCGACAAGACCAAATTCTCTCAGCAAAGCAATGTCCTTTTCGCAAATTTGACGGAGCAAATCATCTTCATCTTCTTGACTTGCATCTTCTTTGAGCTTGTAGTAAGTTGGATTCCGACGCAGTCTCACAAAAAGAAATGTCCCTGCAAGCCACTTTGCTGCTGTTTCCACGTCTGAAACATTTCCTAGACCTATCTCAGCGTTCAAGTGTTCGATGAGGTTCAGGTGCAAGCAGCTTTCAAGGCTCTCAGTTCCAGAAACCAATTTTTCGTAATGATTTACTCGCTCTTTCCGGGTAAGAATCACAGCAGTTGCACTGTCGTGAAATTGGGGGCGCCCTGCACGCCCGAGCATTTGCATCATTTCCAGATCCGAGTACTCTTTGCAGCCTCCTTCCTGCCAACCCACTGTGTTTTTGATAACAACAAGATGACATGGCAGATTGACGCCAACTGCCAGGGTAGACGTGCAGCAGATCACGTTGATATGCCCGTCTAAGAAACCTTTTTCGACAGTGTGTCGATCTGCTGGACCAAGACCCGCGTGATGAAATGCAACACCTGCAGAAATCGTAGCTGGTACTGGTTAGTATCGATTTTATGGGAAAGGTTGTCAATTTTGATCACAGGTGTTTAAGTAAACATACTCTGCAGATCTTCGTTGTGAACCTCAATATGTCGAGTCGGGCCTTTCCATGACCGGGATGGAGGATTTGTCGCATCCCAGACTCGGGCAAGTTCTTTGGCAGTGGAAACAGATGAATTGCGAGTGCAACAGAATATCATTATTGGCTTTTGACAGGAATGCATCCCAATAACCTCGGGGAGTCTGCACAGTAACGTCAGCGGATGATGCTCATGAGTCTCGTGCATAAACTTACTTCGACCCACAGATCTTATCAAAGGCAAAGTCATTGACAGTCGACTGGTAACCATATACAAATTTCTGCAGCTTCACCGGGCGAAACTCTTCACCGAAATGAACTCGATGCGCAGGGACGTGTTGATTGGTTGCATCCTTGCCGAGCCATGTTGCGATATCCTCTGAGTTTGGCACGGTAGCACTCAACGCCACGAAACGAACATTAGAGCCTATGTTCTTCATTCTTGAAACAACAGCTTCTAAAGTAGCCCCTCGGGATTCTTTCAGAATATGCACTTCATCGATGAGAAACAACTTCACGAGCTGCATCAACCGCATGTGGTCCTTCCACTTGCGAGTCACACTATCCCATTTCTCTGGCGTAGTGATAATTATCTGGCTGTTCTGCACGCTTCGAAGTTGTGTATGGTCCGTATCACCAGTCAATTCGGCGCACTTGAGATTGAGTGCTGGAAACTTTGAGGTCCAGTCTCTAAAGCGTTCGGAGCAGAGAGATTTAGTCGGTGCTTGATAGATGACTTTGAAGCGCTCATCCTTTAGAACGTTCAGCAATCTGCAAATTGCCAGCTCCATGATAACTGTTTTCCCGCTGCCGGTTGGAGCCGAGAGGACCAGGTTATCATTAGTCCTGTAGGCAGCCGGGAAACATTTCGACTGAACGGCGTTGAACAGTGGAAAAGAGAAGAGTGATCGATACTCATGTGGCAATTCATCAACAGCCACCAGTACAATACCTCGAATGGAAGGAGGTATATTCTCGAAGTGGGAGGATGATTGTGGCTTGTGCTCGATTGGAGACTCCTCCAGGCTTGGGTGAGACGAGGCTGACAAGAAAGGGAAACGATCAAGTCTCTTATCATGAGACATGGCGACAGAAGCAGCAGATTCCTCCCTCGCTATCTGTGATTCCTGTCGTCGCTTCGTGATTAAGGCCAGAGGGCTCGGAGATTCAGATATCAGATCAGAGGGACTTGATTTTGTAGCATCCATAGAAGCAAGATTAGAGGTTGCTGTAGGATATAAGCAATTTGAAATATATAGAGCGTGCATTGGCTCCAGTCTCTGGAAGAGCACTTACGCTGAAAGAAACGAGATCTCACTGGGGGAGCGTTTCGATACCCAAGGTTGAGCCCCAGTATTTCTTCCTCTGGAATGAATTTCGCAGAAGACAAACCATGGTGGTGAGTTGTACTCTTGTCATTTTCCTGGGCTAATAGCTCAAGGTCTGTGGTTGTGAGTGACTACCTAGGTACTTCTTCAAACTCCTGGCCGAGGTTGATGAGCTCACCAAAATCATCCAAGTGCGATTCCCCATCAGGAACAAGTGGAATAGCCCCAGCGAACGACCTATAGCTTTGAAAGAGTGAAGTTGAAGGTCTTGGATGCGTGGACCCTTGAACAAGCTTGTCATCTATCACTCCAGTTCCATTGCTCTCAGAGGAGACAATAGATGAGAGATCAATTCGTCGTCTTTTGGGCGACCGCTGGGACGGACTGCATTGAGAGAATGGATTTCGTCGCATGGTTAGTAATTTATAGTTGTAATTGGACAGAAGGGTTGATGGTTTGTGGAAGTTAGTGAGATTGATGAGGTTTTATTCTATCAACCTGGTGGGCACGTGGACGGTGAGCCAGCCCTCACTACATTTCGCAGTTCAGCAGATTCAATATTATCAGAAGTCTCATTTCCTCGTGTATATATATGCAAACATGTACCGACTCTCGAGTTTTCTTATATAAAACAGCCCTATCTCCAGTCACTCCGCAAAATGTTACAAAGGGTATGCAGGCACAGTCAATTGACTACACCACGCTCATCAGGTATCCAAAGTCGTGAATCCGTATGCAGGCATTTAGTAAACCAGTATCATCCGCAGTCGGAAATTTCACTCCTTGTCGAAGTAACTCGCACTTACGTTCCGACTAGAGCTTTTCCGAGTATGGCTAGGGTGGGGAGAAGTTGGACGGGAGGAAGAAAGTCCGTCGGACAGAAATGGGGTAGTTGGGAGCTTGATAGAGATCTCATCGGGAGGGGCCACAGGAGATCCATCTTCGCGCGCGGCGTCCTTTTCATAGGCATCAATGCGAATGGGCGGTGGCCGAGAGCCACCTTTAGTTGTAGCGGGATTGAATGAGGGGTTTCCATAATAATGAGTGGCCACTAAGACAGCAGCTGACCCAACGAAGAACTAGAGTGAATAGTTAGCAGGTTATTCTAATAGACTCGAACATCCATTGGTAAATTGGGGATCGTACACTTGTGGTCAATTCAAGATTGAAAAGCCAGATACTACCCAGAATACTGAGAATAATACTAGCAGTAGTGGAAATCGATCTTTCATCTTTCTGTGCATGACGAATGGAGAAAGAAGACATTATTCCACCTAGTGCTTGGAGTATAATAGTCGCCCAGACAGCCCAATTGTAACCCTGGAAAAAGCCGTCGTTCGAGATCTTCTCGCCGTCCTGGAAACCCACGCCGATGAAAAGAGCTGGGAAAATAGAGTAGAACGCCAATTGCACGTTCCGCACCCACAGGGAGGTGTGCTGGGAGCTGTCCCGGAGGACCTTTTCGAAATAAATACCGCCCATTCCTGACGCGAAAGTAGCACCGATAATTGAGAGTAGCCCAATTATGGCATTCAGGTGCGGGCTAGCAGTTTGCAGGTCTTCTTCGATACCTTCGTATGTAGCTGAGCGCTTCTGCAGGCTAAGGTCCCCAGTGGAGCCTTTCACGGCCTTCCATTCTTGAATAGAGCGTGGAAAATGACCATTATTGCTCTCCTCGTTGAGTGACATTCTGTCTGTATTGGCATCGGGGATCTGCACCAAAGCCACCCCAATCACCAGTAGCAGCAACAAACCCCACTGCCGAGGTGCAATGCTTCGTCGCAGAACCATGAGCCCAAAGACTGCAGTGGTAAGGAATTGTAACTGTACTGAGACCTGGAATGTCGCCGCCCGCATATTTGACAGCGCTGTGTATTGTAGCGAGTTAGCCAGAACGCCGAGGGCAGCTGGGATCACGAGTTTCCAGCTATCGCCAGAGAAAACCGAACTTGTGAGGGAGGAGAAGAGAGAGGTCGCAGGCATGGATGATGGCGCGGTCTTCGACACGTCGTAGAGGGCCATCGTAAGCGAAAGAGCCAACTTGACCACTTCGTTCAGGACAACTGCGGTCGAGGTGAGATATCGTTTGCCGCCAGCGGGTGGCATGACGCGCGAGTAATGAGATAACTACAAGTAAAAGCAGACGTTAGCGACTAAACCGCCTAATCATGGATAGCTAAGTCTCCAAAGGGGACACCTACCAACACAAATGCAGTGGACTGCGCGGTGAGCTATAATACAAGAATAGAACGCGTCAGCGATTGTTGGCATGCCTAGTTGATGCGATCCATCATGAATCGAGGACTGCATACCATGATCCACGGAATATTCTGCTTCGCTGTCCGCGCCCACGATGGCGGCGGCGGCTGGCGTTGTGCGCGTTCCCCCATTGTGACGACTTTCAGCTGGCGCCGCTTGTGTGGATGTTGTTTCCGCTGGCTCGGAACGATCAAAACAATGTCGGGTTACGAGGCCGCAAAGAAGCTGGAAGGCAGAAAACGACGATGGTCTGCGGTGGTGTCAAAGGTGCAATAGGTGTAACTTCGGTGAATCGACCTAAGGCAGGGGAAACCTAGTGATCTTCCTCGGTGGTGGCTGCAGTAGCTGGGTTTCGGCTGACGATCACAGTGGATCTTCGTGTGGGAGTGGCTGGAGGAGGAAAAAAGAGAGAACACCGTAGGCGTATGTAATCACGTCAAAGGGTCTACCGGCACAATGAAGAATGAGCGACCAGCCGAATAATACACTGTTTCCCAATTCCTAGGAATGGGAGACAATTGTTGCAAAGGCCAGACTGAATCTGGGGTAAAGCGAAAGCGATGGATTTAGCGGCGGTGTGGGGTGAGTTTCTAAGGTTTCGGGGTCACGAGTGTGATTTTGGGCATCGGCCAGCTGATTCGTGAACCACAGATGCTTCGATACGGTCGAACAATCTCGTTCCTAACCGTGGGTAGAACGAGAGTAGAATGAGATCATATTATGGTTATGAAGATCACTTTACCTGGGGAAAGAGCCAGATTGCTGGAAATAGGGGGCTGATGGACTGTGGCTGGGGGGGGCTTTGACGTCAACTACAAGTATACGATTTCTTTCCTGGGGGCCATACACTACATGTAAAACTCAATCGCCTGCATAATCACGGTTCTATGACGAAAACCTGCCTACCAGTTTCTGAAACCAAGATGGCTGGGTTCTTCTGCACCACAAACTATGACTATGCACGGCGCACACGAGACCAATTGTGCCCAACCATGAAAACCCCCGATTGGAGGGTCTGCGAGGCAAGCAATCACAGCTTCTGAGTCTGCTTAGAGCCTGATACTGACAGAGGCCTAATCCGCCACATCATCGGCCCAAGTCTCAATGCGCATGCACCTCAGCCACATCGACCAGGCCTGGCCCTTGCTTGAGGGATGCTACGTGGCTTTGTAGACATATCAGACATTGCGCCACCTACCGATCACGACATGAACATCTTATCTTGTCGTAGACAGATACCGGAGCCTGGAGAAGTCCAATCTGACCACCCCGAATGATATTTTATCCGAAGCACCGCATAATTTGAATGTGGCAAGTGCAGAAATGCATCGCACCTGCCAAGAGTCTGTGTTCCACCTGCATAGATGGGTCAATGCAATTGATACGAGGATCTGTGCTACCAGATTCAATTTCTAACCCCCCTTGTTGCCCGATTGGCTTTTAATTGTTGCCCAGATGTACTAGTTTTGATTCATGTACTAAGCATTTTCATAGAGCTTTACTAATGAATAATCATGCTACATCAGGTCAGGTCACCGTATTTGTCGTCATGCTTCGAAGCATATCAAATGGATTTGCAAGGAGTTGCTTGATCAAATTCTGTGATAAAAGATCGATCGAAGGGAAATAAAATGGGGTCATGAGAGAAGTAAATTTTGCACACAAAAGCCACTTGGAGGGAAAACATCAAACATCAGAGAACGGGTATCAGGAGCTCATGAGAGCTGGTGAAATCAAGATGGAAAATAAAGTAAGGTAAGTAAGTTTATACAAGAATTCAAGTGTTCATGAATAGAAAAGAAAGAGAAGAAAAGAAAAGCCTCATTTCTTCGAGGTCAAGAAGGGCCAAAACATAAAGTGCAACTCCGGTATGCAAGGACGTCGTAAGGAAAGTAGTATGTTCAGTGAGCGTTTGAGATTCGGAATACGCCCATTCTTGGGGATGTGTCCATGAATATATGAGATATAAAGAGAGCATGAGAGAAATGAAGGAAGGGAAATCAATCACAAGTTGCGATAATTGTACATGTCTAATGCACTGCCGCCACGTTGCTTTGGTCGTGGTGCCATTCATAGTCGAAGGGCCAAGCTTGGACATCGTGTTTGGCTTGGGTGTCTTCAGGGTTATCTGTCAACATGATCGCTTCACTGCTGTCAGTGCGGCGACGCGAGTGCTGTTTCTGCTCATCTGGGACGGCTGGTGGCGGCCCACGAGGAGGAGGCTTGGGGCCCGGAAGTGGCGACATGCGATGAAGAGGAAGGGTGGGAGTAATAGGGGATGCAGCACTGGTGGCTGGCGATGAAATAGAGTCGGCGTAGTGAGTGCTGTATTGAGATGATGTCACGGAGTTACCAGTTTTCTGCTCAGTATCAGAACTTGAACTTGGCCAGGAAGAACCATCCATGAGAGGGGCACCTTGGTCAATCCGTGCAAGCGGTTGAAGAGCAGCGCTAAGGCGTAAAAACGACGTGTCAGAGCCACAGAAGGAGTCGCGCGAAGGTCCAGAGAGCACTGATGCACGATCGGATTCGGCGTTTGGGTTGAAATTGAGAATGCTAGGCGTAATCTTGCCTTGTCGCTGGCGCATTGCTTCCAAAAGATCCTGCTCTTGCCGAGTCACGGCAATCATACGGCTCCTGCGATGCATTTCTCTGATTTCCTTGGGGGTACGAGCTGGAGTGGCGTATCGATCCATACCTGGTTCAGAAATGGTCGGGATGCCACTGGCTCGCTGAGATTTATTTGTTCGGCGATCCGAGTTGGCTGTCTTCATAGTGGATGTAGACGGCTGAGACCCGTGGTGACGCACAGGATTCTTGCGAGTAGTTTGCTGAGATTCGCGACCATCAGAAGACGGGGGTCGTTCGACTTTAAGCACATGGCCCATAGCAGCCAACGCTGTAGCAGCTGTATGGACCTCTGGCTCCTCACCGTATGTCGCCACACTGTCTCTAAAGTTTTTGGGTTTGCTGAAAGTCGGAAGCTCAGCTGTTGGTGTATCTTGGTCCTCTTCGCTCTCATCTTCTGAAGAAGAAAGGCAAAGCACACTAGTGTTCTGCAAGTTCTTATTCTTCAGAGTACTCTTACTACTCTTCCTTGTAATTGCACTGTTTCCACTCTTGGCACTCTTTGCTCCATAGGAGTTACTCCTGTCCTTCGCACGCCGGGGTGTGACGTTGGTTGGAGGAAGAGCCTCCGTGGGAGGAACTGGAAATTGGTGTTGTGTTTGGGGTTGGTAGTTTGGCGTAAGGCCACGAGATGCATGACTGTCCACTTCTGCCGTCTGCTGTGATTCTGAATGTAATTGTTCACGGCTCGCGGTATAAACGCTGGAGCGACTGAAGAGAGACCGACGGCCAGCATATCGATCCAACGCGATATCAATCTCACTAGTCCCCACGGTACGCTCAAATGGCGAATTAGTCCACTCGCTGGACTTGGATTCAGGGATTGAGACCAAATCAGAACGATCGTTCACCGTCCTTGGTGGCTCGTTCTGGACAACAGAGTTGAGGGAAGGTGGATGGTCACCGACCCTGCGACCCATTGAGCTGCTGTTCGCATTGTCGAATCGAGAGCTGTCCATTCTTGGCACATCGAATCTGGGAAATTCGGAAACTACCGTCGATACCGGCGAGGGAGAGCTTGTCATTCGTTGAGGAGAGAAGAGTGGGGGGTTTTGAGTTTGGTTGTTTCGTGGTTTCGGGAAGAGAATGGATAGATCGATGCGAGGGGGCCTTAACTTCCGTTTCGATTCTTTGGGTTCTTTGGGAGGGCCCTGAGTTTGTTGCTTGTAAGTCACATGCGGGTCGAACCCCAATTCATTCTGGATTCTAGGCTGTAGGCCCTTGGGGGTCTTTGGGGCCTTTGGAGTCTTCGGAGTGGGTGGTCTAGATTTGGCGCTCTCCTTCTTCTCCTTGGAGGAAAAGTATGAAAACAATGTCGACGATGATCCGCTGTGCTGCAGTTTCTTCGCAGGTTTTGGAACGGGAGGGACAGGGTCTGGCGAAGTGTATTCCTGGCCAAGTAAAGGAGAGGATGCGCGGACTCTCAAGTTTTGCTGGGGAGTGACTCGATCATTCGATATGGGGTAAGGAGCCAGAGTATTTGGAGGTTGCCTCGAGCTGTCGGGAGTTCGGATACTCGAACGACGAGACCGAGGCTTTTCCCACTTGCTACTGCTCTGGCTCAATTGGCTATTATGGCTGCTGCGAAGAGGCAGGTCGGTGCCCAGAATGCGCTGCGCCTTGGAGGTTTTGCGCTCCAAGTAGCCCGAATTGTCCTGGCTATTCATTGCGTCGGGCATATTGGTCATGTTGGTGTTTCGACTGGAGGTGCGAAGCGGCACATTAACAGGCGACCTGTCTCGGGACAGCATTGTTAATAGGGAAAGGGCTCCAGGAGGGCCTCTCTCGGTGAGTTTACGGGCAGGCAAGCAATCCAGGGAACCGGTCGAGCTCTTGACGAGTTGAAATCCAACCCAATGACTCCACTTCACACGAAAGTCAGCAAAAGGCAGTTTCAGGCACAGACTCCACCACGAACCGGCAATATGAAAATGATAAATTATGAGCGGATTGATAACGTGCAAAAGAGGGGGAATAGAAGGGAAGCAGGGAATTAGAAAGGAACGAGAATCATCACGGGATTAAGGAGCGAATAACTTTGGTGGAACACTAACGGGGGGACGAAATGGTCTTAACTGGAAGGAAGAGATCGGCTTCACTGTTCAACACAAATCGACTCCATCGAAAGGGGCGACCCACCTGGAGAGGGAGGTCAACTAACTTTAGAATCTCTAGAATTGGTTCCCTTTCCACACTGTTTCCTCTGGTGCCAGACTTCCAGCCCTCTGTTCCTCTGGGAAAGGGGCACAGGCCAGTGTTTCATTTCCGGCTGGTGGAGAGCTAAATGGCCGTCGACATTGCCATTGGTGCTGATCCACACGCCAGCTCCTGGTCTCCTGCAGGGCGACGGGCGCTCTGAATCGCCAATCGCGACTGGCTCGACTGGAGGTCCGAGGAAGGAAAAGCCTGGACGGGAAGGTATCGACAGGTACTGTCCTTTGTATTCGTCCTTGGACTCACTTCTCATACTTTATCTGTTCCTTGTAATTATATGCTACGGATGATTCCTAAAAGATAATTGTACGAGCACACAGGAAAGACTAAGAAATCATAATACCAAATCCTGGACAACCATTAGACGGGGATTACGGAGGAATTCGGCCAACTTTAACTTTCCCTGACTCTCGAAAATTCGACGGCATCTGCACAAACTCAATATCTTCCCCTTTTTCCCTCATAACTGTCTGGGAGACGTACGCAACTGGCGTCCGCATGCGGCGAACACTACTTAAGTCGTCTCGTCACCACTCGAGAGGTATCGTGTTCTGGTTAACCTTATTTTCACGTATACACGTGGACTAAGCACGAGGCGCCCCCTGCATGAAGCCTTAATTTGTACCCCTGCACGCGAAGAATAATTATGATCTATCATGCGACGCCTCATCCATCTCCGTCCAGGGCAAGGCAGCACTATTCGACGCCTCTGACGAGGCAGTCCATTGTCTACTCCCCCCGCCACTCACTGTCCTGAGCTTGCTATTTCTGTAATTAGATCTGCTCCCCGAAAAAGCAAAGTGATGGAGCCCCCTGTAGCTAGGACCCAGTTCCATGACCCAGTTCCATCGTCTGCCGACCTCAAATCCGATCGACCCAGTTCCTCGGAGCTGCAAAGTACACGATCGTGACCTTATTGCCGCCTTTCCCCCTCCACCCCCTGACAAATATTGGACGCGTCCCAGTCTTTGTTGCTCCTCCGCCATGATTTGGCAATGATCGTCCTGATTTCGTCGGCGTTGCCACGGTTCGTGTGCCGCTGCGGCCACTTTTAATCCCTTGGCTACTCTTCCGTTCCCAAATTCCCTGCCTAGCTGAGACACTGCCCACCGGCAACTGCGGCACCGGCTGACAATTAACGCTGTTGACAGCTTGGCAGTGACATACCCGATTGATCGGGGGTATTTCAGGCATTTCTAAACTTCTTCAGCGAGGCGCTTTGTTGAGCGGTCTAGATCGGAATGGCTTGCAGAGTATTACTCCTGACTCCGTAGAGATCTGCTCAGATCCGATCCCGGGGGTGCTTTGGCAAGTCAATCGAGTGGCTGAGCGAAGACCCTGTTCCCCTGTGGCTATGCTTCGTCACGATATCTGCTCGCTTGGACAAATCAGACGCGTTTCGCATTGATCAAGTTCGTCGTGCGGGCGGCTCCGTGCCTCAATCTTAACCTGCAGATGTGCCGTGCGAAGTCCCCACTGGTGGCTGCCGTGACATTTGTATGACCCAGATTTGTTTTCTTCCTTTGTTGGCCCGTGAAGTTCTAGCGACAGGCGCTTTCATTGGCCCAGGTATGATGATGCTAATGTAGCTGTAGTCTTGTCATCTCGGTAATTCCTCGGTTATGCCACCCGGTTTCTGGTGCTAAGGGGGCAGCCATGAGATTGATCCCGCAGATTAAGAACCGTAGCAAATAGTCAGCGTCACAGAAGGCTCAGTACGGAGTAATACGACGCAATATTCCGAGGACAGTTGATTGGACTAGGCTCATCAAATGATTTCGACACACTATCGAGTCCAAGTGCTCCATCTGGCACCCGCCGTGGCCAATGGTTGGATTGACTAGCGCCAAATGGTGTCCCAATAGTCTACTCCATCCAACGTCAGCCATAATAGTAGACCCAATGCAACAGGATGAAGCTAAAAACTTGGACCATGACTCGAATCACTGAATTTCCTGGTGCCTGGAGGATCTTCAGCGGGGGTTATGGTTAATTTTCCGACATACTTGACCTTCTCATTTGCATCTTGCACCAATGACATTCCTCTGCTATTAAAAGGTACTTGGCGAAATCATCGCTCTCCATGCCTGTGCATGAATGGTTGAAGACTTTGTAAGGACTCGGAGTACACTGGCTCTGAAGTAGTATAGTGTGGGCTATAAACTTTTTGGGAGAAGCTTAATACGCTATTCTCTAGAAAAAATCCTAGGGCTACGAGCTACGAGGGGCAAACTATACTTGGAAAAGGCATAGTAATTATGATTCTTTACTCTGGTGGATAGCCTCCGCTACGTTATTTGATGATCATCTTCCATATGCCAATCAAGACCCTCACTTTCTCCACTTCCAATGGTGCTCATTAAGGTATCAAAGAAAGCGAGATCGGCGCCTTGGAATGCCCAATCCTCTGCTCGGGCAGTCAACTCAGGGTACTCTCCATGACGTGGGAGAATATCGGCCAAGTAATCTTGCAATGACGTATATCTTGTGGTATAATCACCGTCGCCAAACGACAGATCGGCTGTCTCAGTCTGTGCTTGGGACGTCGTAGAGCCATGTGGATGTACATTTGATGGATCGTCGATATTATTGACGTGCACAGCATTAGTACTAGTGGCTGCGGGGGTCTCTTTGATCACCCCCTCACTAGCAATCCTAATTGTTCCGAAGTATGGTATGTTCAGGATCACAACGCTTTCGTCATTCTGGTCCGACAGTTCGGTCTCTGGGCCAGCTTCTTGGACCCGCACTCGCCTCGCACGCTGGGAGGAACCTTCCACTGATGCTTCGAGAGCCAGCAGGCGTCCTAGAAGACCGGCACTCTTAGAACTGAGCGCATCCGGGTTGATACGGTTCATGACGAGCATATTTTCCTGCGTCTGTTCAATCATGGCGCGGTCACTGAGGTATTGATGCGCTAGTAAATTGTCTCTCTCCATATTCTTGCTATCCAAGTGGGCGAGGATGAGAGTCATAGCTGACATCAGAGCAAGAAAATCGACAGTACGACAAACGTGAGCACCTCCGTTGAAAATACGCTGATTTATAAAGCGAGACAGCACCTCTCGCGAAGCATTGACACAGGTGATTCGAGAGTACTCGTACTCATCTTTGCGGTTAGGGCTCCCAGATGATCGAAGCATATAAGGTAAATGAAGCAGATTGAGTAAGTTGTAATGCACTATTTGTGGGAAAAGCCGCCCAATCTCCCAGAACAGCGTTTCTGGGGGCTCTGATGCGTCTAATACTGGAGGCAGCCACCACTTGCTGGGGAGCTGTCGCGCAGCTCTTTGCAACTCCATATCGAGAGCGCGTGTCCGCGCATAGTTCTCCGCACTTGGTTTGGAAGCGTTTCGCTCGAGGATCCGAGATGAGATCACACAGTGTAATCGCTCAATTCGACCGATATCTATATCGTTCTCGAACTCTGGACCCGCGCCCATTGTTCGATCGGGACAGCCTTCGGGAAGGCCGAGCAAGAGACAGATCTGGCGGTCTAGGATGACGATACGGAGCCACATATGCCGAGTGTCGTATCTGGTCTTTGGGTCAAGAACATGGAATTGGGTGCGGCCGTCTACTCGATTGAGGCCCATAAGCTGTGCAATGCCCATTGCTCTCCTGCCGGCAACCCAACTTCGTCGAAGATTTCCCGTATTAGACTGGTAGAGGCTCTCCAGCATGACACATTCTAATCCCTCGATGCTGCATAGTAGATCATCTTTCGTGGTAACGAGAGAAATCGAGAGTTCTGTGAGTCGGTCTACCGTTACTCGCATGTCTTCAGATATCCCCAGTTCTTTATGAATGTTTGGGGGGAAATGATGCATGTATAATGCAAGTTTCAGCATGTACCTTGCGATGAGCACAGGATGTGATGTTGCTTCTGGGGTAGTCAACAAGCTCTCTGCCTTTTGGAGGCCCTCTGCGCGGAGGAACGGATATGAGTTGGTCATTACTTGAGATGTCAGGATATTGAGTATAGCGTTCGTTCTACATATCTTGTTCAGGTCATCTCGTGATGGTAGAGATCCATGTAAGAACAGAGACAACTTTTCGTATTTTGATTGAGTTCTGGGCCTATACGTGCTAGTATGAGCTGGGCCATGCTGATTGAAAGATTTAGCAAGAGCTTAAGTTCACTCCAACTGAATTGTTGAAACGAACCTGGGAGAAACTCAGGAACGCCAAGTCAGGCGGTACATCTGAAGACAGAGATACCGGAGTCAGTACATCCTCACATCCTCCATAGCGATGTCCTCCTTGTTCTTTGACAGAGAACGAGATCTCTTCCGGTAATTCTTGGCTGATACATCGAGAGCCGCGACGACGGCAGCTGTTGCAAATGGTCTTTTCACTTGGGTCAAATACGCATTTCATCTTCCTCCGCTTGCATTCCCAGCAGCTATGGGTTCCTTTACGGAGTTTTCTCCGTTTTTGCTCCGGCAAAGACATTTCCCCCGCGGCAAATAAAAGTTTCCCCACAGGTGTTTGGGTGAATGAATACTTTTTTCAACTGAGACGGATGGCAATGGCGAAGAACCTCGGAAGTCTGAATAGATCGTAAAGCTCAATAGCCCACACGGCGGACGAACCTGGGGACTCGAGAGAATCTGACTAAACACGGCGGACGAAATCCACACTAGGCTCACCCGGGAAAAGATGCGGACGAAAGACCGGAGATACTAGCACTTGACGTAGAATATTATTCTGGCGTCTCCTACCTTCCAAGAACACAAGAAAATCCATGAACTTACATCGGCTAGAGGATGGTCATTGTATGACTCGGACAATAGTTGCCTACCTCCGAAGATATTGAATGTGTTCAGTGACGCTCGAGTTTTTGGAGCGCAAAAATAATTGCAGGTGTTTGTATTGCAATTTGAATGCCATTCAAAACTAATTTACAGGAACATGGTAGTACTCAACAACAAATTGGCTGCGCCGGTAAAGGCTGGCAATTGAGCCTCTGGATAGCCGAGTGTTGTCCTGCTTGCTCTCTTGTATTCTAACCACTAGAGAACAAGACTCGGAAGTTGAGTATTTTTGTTACTAACCATTAACTAGATCCTCGTAGCGACAGTGAACTACGTTTAAGAATAATCATCTGGAACCTTGCTTTGAAATATTGCATGGAAATGAACTGTATGCTTATGAGGCCAATTTGTAGCGCCATGTTGTAAGCCCGGAAGGTTGAGTAGTTTTTGACCGAGAATGAAATTTGATGAGATGCGTTTCAAGGCTTAAGTTTCAAAAGAAGCGGTCGGGAAAATCGATCTATACAAATGTCCGGCCTAGCAGGTTGTTTCAGAAACAGGCCCACTATGGATATGCGTGACCGATAAGTACCTAGGTAGGGAACTACTCCGTACATATTGCGAGGTCACCTGCGATACGCCTTGACAGAAAAGGGTCAAGTTGGGGATACGGGGCGTGGATTGGGCGGCATATCGGGGACCCTTTGGGTACCTGCAGGTGACGCGCAGGGTACATTTGGCGAATCCAGGGGAGGAAGTTGGAACATCCCTTCCGGTTCCATTCCCATGTTTTCTTTTTCCTTGTGCTTGTTTTTTGGGGAGCTCGCCACCTTTGCAATTTTTTTATCTATGGAGAGCATTAGAGTGCTGATCCCGGTAACGCCATGGTCTGCAGCTTCTAGAAGCCAGACAAGGTTCGTCGGGGATATTCCGTACTGAAGAGGCTGGAAGGGGCGGTTCACTTTCCTGCGTATGATGCTGCACGTGACTGGTGGCGGGGGTACTTGAGCCGCCATACAATCCACTATGGAGCCCCAAGTACCCGGAGTATCTGGACTCCCCACATCTGTAAACAAGGTAATCCTTCCCATGACGCACCCATCTTGCTTTGGATTAGTTGGATTAGAGCGAAAACCGGCCACCTGCAAACTTCTCCATCTTTGATATCCGGTTCTGATCGTCTTGGCCAGGAATTCCCCTGGATTCCCATTGTCTTTAGAGGCAAAAAGAGAAAAGCCGCATAGGTCGTCAGGTATTGTTGCAACAGACCCCAAAAAAAACCTGATAACGCCCGCCACTTACTATGACGGCCACTGTAGACCCTCCGGAGGCGGGGGCGCCCCGTTTCATGCTTTCCAGATTTTTGAAGATTATTCGCGGGTATGTCTGCTGTAACGAAGAGTTCATACTAGGATTGTACAGTAGTTGAAGACACCATGAACCATGAACCACGAGGCAAAGGTAGGACAACCCTTGTTTCAAGACAGGAAGCGATCAAAACCCGCCCTTTTAGAACAGCCCACCAGTAAACCAGATATGTATTCCAGTAGATTCAAGAGGCGTACCCATGATCAGCCTATCCTCTGGATATGAGGTTAAGCATGTTAAGCAGAAACCCACGTTGTGGCCATGAGATGGGCCAATGATGGACCTGTTGTTCTCCGCCCCAAGAAAAAAAAATCTCCCTTGTCAGCCACTCTTTCTCTCCCTTTCCGTCTTCCTTGCATTTATGCTCTAACAACTCCTCGCCTCTCCTGGTATTCTAATGGTTGCCGTCGCTGTGTTCTGACGCTAAATTCCGGGATCTGGATTCTGGATCTTCTGATCTCGGGTGCTCAAACGGTTTGCCTCCCAAACTCGCAAACTCGCCCCTCCCCACCTCCCGTGCCCAGGCATGACTTCAGATCCTCGGGCCCTCCACATCACCACCCTCGATCAACCTTCCAACCCCAACGCGTCTTTCACATCCCATGCTAGTTCCAACCCAGAACCTCGCCAGCATCACCCTCGACGACGCGAAATGGAGGGCCACGATCGAGATAATGACCGAGTTCAAGATCCCTCCGCTCTCGGCCAGTTCTCTTTAGCCCCAACTACCCGTACCACAGTCGTCACCACCACGACCACAACCACGACCTCGTTTCCGCCCTTGATAATTAAGCCTCCGAAGGCCATCAAGGAACTAGACTCTCGTCAATATCCACTGGCAGCGTCACCCACACCCGCGTCTCTGAGAAATCTCAAGTTCAAAATCGGTGATAAGTCAATAGTCTTTAATGAACCAGATGACTCTGTGGCTGCATCCACTGAGGTTGGTCGTCCTTCGTGTTTTATTGGTCGTGCTTCATTGGGACCAGATATACTGATGAAAGAAACAGCTTCAGGAAAAGAACGACGCCCTCCTGTCGTCAAATGGTCCCCTCTGTTCTGTCAACTCCTTTGCATCTGAAGACGCGAATTCCTCTCGTCGGCTGACAGCCCCGAGAATGACGACCCGGTTAAATCCATCCATTCCTCATCATCGGCCCGTCTCCCCAGTCTCGATCCCTGATCCTCGACCGTCGATCCTTCCTCGGACGCGTGCAACCCGAGGCCCTCCCGAGCCTGTGGCACGGCGCACCCGCAATGGTACCTCAACATCAACTTACCTTTCACCCGCCGGCTTGGCTACTCCAGAAACTGAACATAATGTGGGGAGTATTGGGGATGCCCCTACATCTAGACCCCGGGTACACAGCGCCGCCTTTCCGCGTAGAGAGACTCTACTTCGGTCCCCGCTCTCTTCTGAGATAGTACCGGCCGGAAGTTCGCACAATTCAGCACTGGTTCCAAATAGAGAGCAAACAAATGTGCCAGGAGATTCAACCAGCGAGGCGACGTCGGAACCGTCCTCTTCTAATCAAAGTGCCTCGTTCACTGTTTCAGAGAATACCTCCCAGCCTCGACTGGACCTTACAGGCGCTGTGTCTGCCATCGATAGTGCCATGGCCCAAGACATGTGTTTGCCGAGCCCCAGCTTATCACCAGTCGCAGCTATGAATGCATTGCATGGTGATTCATCTTTCGAGTCTGAAGACCCGGATGTAGACACAGATTCCAGCCTTGACCATAGCATAGGTCGTCCTTCCAAGGCTGTCCGTCTCCATGAACCAGATTCCACTCGTGTCAAGGGCCAAGGCAGATCATCCCGCTCCCCCCAATCTTTACTGGATATGCCCAGGGTTTTAGAGTTCTTCGATTCTGTACCCGAGGAGATGAAAAGCTACCTCATGTACCAATTTCTACGACGATGCCCTAAGCCCACTCTTCACTTCGTGGCGGACGTGGTCAATCCTACCCTCAAGTGTGACTTTATTTCATTCCTTCCCCTTGAGCTGAGCTTGAACATTGTGAAATATTTCGATGTGCAAACCATGTGTCGAGCTGCGCAAGTCTCGAAGAAATGGCGGCACATCATCAACTCCGACGAAAAGACATGGAAAGACCTCCTTGACCGTGATGGATACGTTCTTTCTGATGGAGAACTAGAGCGGGCTATCAAAGAAGGTTGGGGCTGGCAGTCTAGCAATGTGGAGAATTTCGAGAAGGATCTCAGCGTTACTGTCTTGAAAGCGGACCCAGAAGGGTCGCCTGTTGCCTCTACATCCACCGGAAATGAAAGACACGCGGGGTCCAGACGGAAGCGTAAGGCGAACTCCCGTGCTTCTAGTCGAAAACTCGCCAAACGGAAGATTTCATCTAGCGGGAGCGACCAAGCTGAACCTGATTGGAAGAAGGATATTGCGGCTTCAGAAGCACCGTACGCCGCAGCAAATGCTGCGGCTGCAGCTGTTCCATATCCCGAAATTGGTCTCCCTTCACTGCGGGGCCTATATCTTTACAAGTCGCTATATCGCCGCCAGCATGCCATTCGTCTCGGCTGGGTGAAACCAGAAGTAAAGCCTCGGCACATTGCTTTCCGCGCTCATGACCGCCATGTCGTAACCTGTCTACAATTCGATACCGATAAGATTCTTACCGGAAGTGATGATACTAACATCAACGTATATGACACAAAGACTGGCGCCTTGAAGGCTACTCTAGAAGGTCATGAAGGCGGTGTTTGGGCTTTAGAATATCACGAAAATACCTTGGTCTCTGGGTCAACTGATCGGTCTGTACGAGTATGGGACATTGAAAAGGCCCGGTGCACACAGGTTTTTTCTGGTCATACCTCCACTGTTCGTTGCTTGCAGATCGTTTTGCCAACTGAGGTTGGCAAAGATTCCACTGGACGGGCCGTCATGATGCCCAAATCCCCTTTAATTATTACTGGTTCGCGTGATTCCAATCTGCGTGTTTGGAAGCTACCAAAGCCAGGAGACCCTGAATACCACCCAGCCCCTGCTGCAGATGACTATGATTGTCCTTACTTTGTACGTGTCCTGACTGGCCACACCCACTCTGTTCGCGCCATTGCAGCACATGGCGACACTTTGGTTAGCGGGAGTTACGATTGTACTGTGCGAGTGTGGAAGGTTTCTACTGGGCAGGTCCAGCACACATTGACAGGTCACTCCTTGAAAGTTTACAGTGTTGCTTTAGACCACAAGCGCAACCGATGCATCAGTGGTGCCATGGACCATATGGTAAAAGTGTGGTCGCTCGAGGATGGGTCTTTGCTCTACAATCTAGAGGGCCACAGTTCTCTCGTCGGCCTACTTGCTCTCCAAAATGACCATCTTGTTTCGGCTGCTGCGGATTCTACATTGCGTATCTGGGATCCAGAACATGGTCATTGCAAGAATTTACTCAGTGCACACACTGGTGCAATCACTTGCTTCCAGCACGATGGCCAGAAGGTCATCTCTGGCTCGGATCGTACATTAAAGATGTGGGATGTCAGCACTGGAAACTGCATACGAGACCTCCTCACTGACCTCAGTGGTGTGTGGCAAGTCAAGTTCAATGACAGGCGTTGTGTGGCAGCGGTGCAACGCGAGGCTCTTACTTATATTGAGGTGAGTTTGCACTTTCCAAGCGCTCCCCTTGATGCAAAATCTTATTGACAATTCTACTATAGGTCCTTGACTTCGGTGCGGCCCGAGATGACATCCCCGATAACAAACTCGGGAAACGTGTGGTGGTGAATCGCCAAGACACAGACTCTGAATCGGAGTAGAGTCAAGGGCGTGCTCGTCTTCATCTTCATTTCTACGACAGGCCCAGCGTTATCCCACCCTACATGAGCTGTTGATATCCCTTTCCCACTGCTCTTGTCTCCATTCTGCTTTTACTTTATTCACGATACCCCCACATCTTTATGGCATATCTCTCCCTTTGGAAACCCCTTTGCATAGCGCGGTCGGCATTATTTAGTCATCCAGCATCACGATGAGGGACAGGCGTTGTGTTGCATTTACTGGTTATCAAGGAAAGGTTCTTTTCCTTTTTTTTTTTCGTTCCTCCCTTTTTCGATTCATTGATCTTAAATAGTCCCCTAGCATTCTGTGACGCCATTTTTACTTTGTCATTTCTACTGCCCTCTATTTTCTTCCCATTCCCTGAATGTCACTCTACTCGGCGATGCTGGTTCCCATGGAGTTCCGAGCAAAGTGTTTTTTTTCCTTCTCCAAATATCTACCCCTCTTTTATCATGTCTAATGGGTGTGAATATATGCATTTGGTGCATATTCAAATTATCTGTAGTTGTCAGCAGCATGCTGTAGAGCTTCCTAGTATTTATAACAACTAAATTGGACATTTCCCATTTTCTATATACAGCTTTCAGGGTTTCGAGTATATGCAGATTATCCATGGATAAATCAAGATAATTGTTTCCTAAAGACATTGATTCACTCCCAGGGTAACATTTGAAGACTGATCCCTGATTAGTCACTACTACGAAGAGGCCATGAAAAGTATATCTATTGTTATGCTTGTAGTCTGGCTATTGCATTCAAATTGTAATTATAGCCAGTCAATTGTATATTGATGAAATCAGCAACACAAAACAAGGCTATTTCCTCTTTTTGATACCATTAATCCTTCCGAACCCAGAAAAACGGTCACAAGCAGCGCTAGGGTGATGGATTTGAAACCCCTATTCCTAACGTATGGGCAAACGTTCCAGGTCATCGGCAAGAGTCACACCAGCGACATTGGTGATCATGACCGCCGATAGAAGCTCCACAATCAGAACATGTAGAGATTTGCATTGCTCCTCCATATTCTTTGATGGTAAACGGGTGACTACTCCGGCAATAGTACCAGTGTCCAGTTCCCATGAACTCATGCTGCATAGCTCTCAATACAGCCACTTGGGGAAATTTCGACCAAGAATCATATCTTGTGCACCCTGAACCTCACTTTCTAGCCCCGTATTTGACTTGGAAATAGAGTACATAATCTCTCTAGTCCTCAACAGCGTCCATGCTTCTTCAAGTGGAGTCGAAGATTCGATGGAATCTGCATCATTCTGCAACTTCAGAGGGCAATACTGAACATTAAAAAGATTCCCCTCCGCCTGCTGTAACGGATGGGATGATTTGGCAGACTCTTTAATGAAAATTTAACTTGTCTATGAGTGTGCAAATTGACGCGCATCGTTATGATTGGATCTAATACAGAGAAAATATGGACGCTAAACTGCTGGCCGAGCTACCCGGGTTTTCTACATACTAGCATTGAGCAAATCCCGGGCCTTGTGATATTTCGCCTATTTTAAGTTCTCACGGAATGGCCTTATGGACCTCACAGACCGCGCTAGTGAAATTCGGCCCCCCATCTACGACACGCTGTTAGATGCTGCATCATTTACCACGTCCCTGTGGAGCCAATACAGGGAGCTTCTGAGACATTTGTCAAGGCACATATATGTATGGGGGTATTTGCATTAAAATCTGTGCTGGATTTCATGTGGCAGCCCCAGAAAGTGAGGCTAGCAAGGGTATCCATGAGTTATTGATGCGCCAATCAATATTCAGCAGTTCACGTGTATTTCACACTAGTTTCGAGTTTGAGAGGTCTTTCGTTCTGTTGCTGATACCATTCATACATGACCACCGTGGCAACCTACTTTCGCATTATAAAATGTCGATGTTAGGCGACCCTTGAGGCTGTGCTCGGGCAACATTAACCTGATAAGCTTGATCACGGTTCGCTGCCTGGGGTTGTTAAATTGGCGCCACGACATCACCAGGGCATGCTAGGCTAGAAGTTCGCCAGTGCAAGGCTATTGAATGCGAGGTTCCTTAAGGGGCCAGCACCCTGGTCTCGGGGCTTTGCGCGTGGAATTGATTTCAAATAGGATGCTCCATGAGACAAAAAGCAAAGTGGGAACGCTTCTTGGCTCAGCCGCACGAATCATGAGAATTGACTGCTTGGCCTTTTAGGCGTCTGGGATCTGCAGATCAGAGATCCAATCGCAGCTGCAGTGCCAGCTAGTGACTCCACCACCAGGCAGACGCAGCACCAGTAAGATCAATCACGGGCTGATGGAATCGAAGAATGATGCTGCCGATCGTACAGGGAAGACGAACTAATGAGATCTGCCGGCATCGCGGTTGCTCCGGATAGACTCGCGCCGTATGTGCCCAGAAAAAGCAATGTCGATGTACACGTTACGGAGTTTTCTCTCTCGAACTTGTGGGGCTGAGAATTTATTATTATTATTTTTAAGAGTCCCTTACCGCGATGATCACATTCCGGGGTTAAAGTGGCCTCTTTTTCTTTAACCCAGAGTGGTTTCTTCAGTGTTCATATATTGATTTCTATCGCCTTTGCTTGGTCGATTGTCTACTCATTGGTAGAAAAGACTAGATGATGCGTTCAAGTGGCCTTGGCCTTATCGTGGCCCTGTGCCTCGTGCAATTAGCGTATGCCAAGCTAGTTCGCTTTCATGTTACCTTGACCTGGGACGACTGGTATGATGGCCCTGGCGATCCCAGAAAAATGATTTTCGCAAACGGACAATTTCCAGCTCCTTTACTGCAGTTGGCCCAAGGCGATAGCGTTGAGTTCCACGTCAAGAATTCGATGAATAAGTCTACTACAATTCACTTTCACGGTAAGTTTGTTTGGGATTTGGTCGTTCTTTAGAGTCGGCTGTTCTAACACACATATCCTACAATAGGTATTGATCAAGAGAATACCCCATGGTCCGATGGTGTGCCCGGTTTATCACAGAAGTCTATCCCTCCTGGTGGCCAGTTCCTGTACAAGTGGAGAGCAAATCAATACGGGTCATACTTCTATCACGCACATACCAGGGGGCAAATCGACGATGGCCTCTATGGTCCAATCCATATACGCCCTTCTGCTTCGGTGGAGAAGCCTTTTCATCTTATCACAAAGAACTCCATCGAACGTCGCAGCATTGAACGTGCAGAGCAGCACAGCAGCCCCATAATGGTGTCAGACTGGCGCCAGCTCACCTCCGAACAAGTATGGAATGCAGAGAAAGCAACGCATCTTGATTCTTACTGTGTCAATGCCCTTCTCATTAATGGTAAAGGCTCCATTAACTGCTTGGATCGCAACACACTCAACAAACACCTTTCTCCGGCACAGAAGACCCTTCTCAACGGGCAAAACATCACAGACACCGGATGTGTGCCTCCATCTAAGTTCACGGAAGGGTCCTTCCCCCATAATCTTAGCGCCATCGTGCCTACCATGTTCTCCGGCTGTCGTTCTCACCAAGGCATAAATGAAGTCTTGCGGGTTAACCCCCTAGATGGATTCGTGAGTTATGACCTTATCAGCGCTGCAGGCACAAACACCTTGATGTTCTCTATTGATGAGCATAAGATGTATGTGTATGCCGTCGATGGCCGCTACGTCGAACCAACTCAGGTGGATGCATTATCCCTGGCCAACGGGAACCGTTATTCTGTCATGGTGAAGCTTGATAAACCTATTGGCGACTATTCGGTCCGCCTGGCCACAATTGGCATCGCCCAGATCATCAACGCTACAGCCACTTTGTCATACCAAGGAAGTCAAACCTCTACCCTGTCACCCCAAAAACAGAGCTCATCAATTCCTTCCATTGATATTACTGGAGCAAATACCACTGCTGATACCGTCATATTGGATGATACATCGATTGTTCCTTTCCCGATTGAAATCCCATCACAAAAGGTAGCACAGACTCATATATTGAGCGTTGGTCACTACAAAACCTCCTATCGCTGGACGCTTGGTAATTCGAGTTATAATTTGGCCTTGGAGGATAGCCATCCCCTGCTTTTTAATCCCAACAGCTCGTTGGGTCGCAGTGAATTGGCAATTCGAACACTGAATGACACTTGGGTTGATATCATAATTGATGTTACCAATGCCCTCCAGCCACCTCACCCAATTCACAAGCATTCTAATAAGTTCTTCGTCATCGGTCAAGGTGAGGGTAAATGGAACTACAGTTCCGTGGCGGAGGCAGTGGAACACATTCCTGAGAAATTTAACTTAAAAAATCCCCAAATCCGAGATACCTACGCCACGCCTGCCGCGACTACTGGACCTACTTGGCTGGCTTTGAGGTATCACGTCGTTAATCCCGGAGCGTTCTTGTTGCACTGCCATATCCAAGTACACCTCAGTGGAGGTATGGCACTTGCCCTACTGGATGGCATCGACAAATGGCCGACAATCCCCAAGGAGTACCGAGAATCAGGCTCGGTGGCATGAAACATCGAACATGCGTAGATGTCTGAACAACATTCGAAGATACAAAAGATATGATGGTGTTTATATAGTGTTTATTCGTCTCTACATAGATTAATCAGTTATAATATTTCCCCCAACCCCCATCTTTTGCTTCAGGTCGTAAGTGAACCTATACAGCCTACGCTGGGCATAAGTATTGCGAATGAACATGTCCTAGTGGATCATCTCCCTTGACGCTGGCAACTCGTGACTTCAAACTCCCGCTGGTGTGAAATGCTTAGTGGCGAGACTGGATCTAACGCCATCTCATCACTTTGGAATGATCTACCCTCTGCGATAATCGATACCCCATACTTATGAGAATTGAGTTGTATGGTCGATTGGAAAGCAGGATTCGATGAGTTTTGTAAATTCAATCTCCCAGTCAACTCTTGAGTTTGTGAGTTGATCAGCATCTGCCGGAAAGAAACAACGCACGAGACCATTATCGCTGTAGGAATTTTCAGCAGATAACACCAAAACTCAAATGATCTCAAACTCCAATATTACTGACCTGCATTCTGTTCAATGAAGCTCCAAAAGCATAACCATGGGACATCTATCGGACGGTTGACACCGGTACTGACAGCTACCCGTATAATAGCGAGGATCATAATGATAATTGTTGCTGAGAACATCGCAAGTAACAATATCTTCTTGCGTCGAGGCATCATTGTATCCCATAGGATGAGAATAGGGATCGAAAGGACTATCGCCGGTTTTTAGCTGGTAAGAAAACCTATCATCGAATTCTCAAAGTTGCTGCTATCGAGAAAGCTTACTCAAAATATCGGAGATGACATCTCCCGCACAATTGGCCCAGAAGGTGATATTTTCGAATCGGATATGATCGAGATTAATACACTTCTCTGTGACCGGAATATAAATATTAGTATTCTTGGCTCATAAAAAATAATCTGGACCATGATACCTACCTATAATGTACTCAGGTTCCCCCCAGAAACACTTATACTTCATATTTCCCACTGATACAAGGTAAAACGCAACAGTGACGCAAACAACGATGATCCACCAGATACGGAGCTTTTGGACTTGAAAAGATAGGCGGTGGAAGAAAATCAGGAAAGAAACCTTGACGGACCATATAGCTGTGTAGAAGATCATCTGTAGGGTCCCATTTCGGCGCATGAACAGAAGGAAATGGGGCAAAAATGCCTCAGTAAGTGGTTCGATGCCGGCCATGATTGAAACAAACTTGTACATAGAATCGCTTTCTATCTGACAAATAATTGCCCCTGAAAGCATCAAGAGCCATGCTATAATGACGAGAAAGTCATCAACAAACAATCGATGAAATGTTGTCATCTGTACGTATACTCGAAATGCAAGACTTAAGACTGATGATGCCGTAGTGGTCCATATAACACCCTAATGTAAAGTAAGTAATGGCAAATGCAAATGCAAATGCAAATTCAAATTCAAAAAAAATGAAATGAAAAATGAAATTATCATGTTGATTGAATTTACCAAGAACATAGACTGGGTGACATTACTGGTATCTCCGGCCAGTACTTCACCAACCATTTCGAGTTACCAACTGACCGATGATGGTTTCCTTCAAAAAAAGCAAGATTGGCCCAATCTAAGGAACTTATTCTTGTATCAAGTTCATGCCAAGAGTTAGTCACATAATTCTATCTTGTGATGATTTGACCAAGGCGACTCCGAAAGTCGGGGCCTGTGCCTTTCCTACTGTGCCCCAGCACAAAGAAAACTTATGCCCGCCTACTGACTACTTATTATCGGAGCTACTATGAATAGACATCGCACTGAAACTTGCTTGAAAGAGCCTGGCAGAATAACGCCCAAGAGGCTTTTCGAGGTGGCACGCTGCTTACGTTACATGCTCGCTGACGATATTTCCTTTAATCCAGGATGCTTGCTAGTTTCTCTCGAGAACAATTCATCAAAGCGACGACCCAATCTACAGGACACTTGACCGATAAGTAAATGACAGATGATTCCATCGAGGTGCCTCAGGTTATGGACAGGGCGGAAATGCAGGTTCCTGGAGTGGAGTTCCTTGAGCAGATCGAGATTTCCTCCAATAACTTCCCGTCAATTTTGGACCATCTGGGCAACCCTGATCTGCCGTATAGCATTCTGAACATTGATCACGGAGTGTGAGAATGCGCCTTTTGTCGGTTTGTACTTCGGGTGGAAATAAGTCACGGAGCTAAACCTTAAATAGAATTGCCGCGTGGCCGCCAGCCAATCAGGGCGAGCGCCCCATTATCCCCTGGTTCGCAGAAACAAGTTCGTAGGAGATCTTATCATACACCAGGACCCGGGGAACCAGGTTTCAGATAGATAGACAGGCAGATTGTAAGGCCATGTATAAACTGTCTATTTATCCTGCCCAATATACTGGAAAGCCTGTTATAAAGAAATATTAGTAGGGCCGACGACCACAAAGCGGCCCGAAAGTGAATAATAAAATTGGTGTGGCTGAGTCTTGAGTCTTCAGCCTCCGCGCAGATCCCTTTGATTCTCCTTCTTTCTCTCCCCACCATTCATTTCGCAAAAAAAAAAAAAACAGTTCAGCCCCGTCAATTATTCCCTCTGACGTCTGCCAGCCGATTATCGAAAATCCTCATCCTCTCACCAACTCGTGCTGACACCCAATGATGCTCGCCTGTCACCCCTGAATTCCTCCGAGATACCCCAGAATTCCCGTCGGCCCGACTCAACATTCACCATGAATATCAGCATGCGATCGAGTGCATCCTCGTACGGGGACCCTCGCTATCTCTCCAACATATCCGATGTCCATTCAACTGCTCCCCTAGGGAAACCCCTCGTGAACGGTTACCGCGATGTCGTTGACACGCAACAGGGAGACCACACGCAGTACAATCCGGTAAGGGGAATTTTTGCGCCCGAAAGAATGTTCAAAGTAAAGTACTGACGGTGGAATGCCTGCAAAATAGCTCGGCCAAGGATACCCACGCAGAACAGCCCATGTCAATACCAACGACCCCGTTACCATGTTCCTTCTGACCCAGACCGCCATGGGAGATAGCACCAACTACGAGATCCTATCATTCGAGGAGGTGGATTCTCTCAAGAAAGAGCGCCATCTTTTGGCCGGTCGGATCGGCAGTACCAAGCGAAGATTGGCGCTGGAGACGAAGCTCCGTGATGCGGCTCAATCCATCGGTCGTCTTTACAGCCCACCCAGTCCGCGGAGCAGCGGCGACTACGCAGACAAGGCGCATCGCACAAGTCGGGGCATTTTTGGGAAGAATAATACCAATGAGGTTCTGAACAAGAGCGATTCCGAGCTCGCCGCCAGCCAGCGCAAGTGTGATGAGTTAGCACAGGAGTTATTGAGACTGGAGCGTCGGGAGCAAGATATCAAGGAGCGCCTGTTGCAGCACACCGCAGGTGTTTTACAGATGACCCACAAGGGTTTGAAGAAGCCGAAAAATCCAGATGCGCCAGAAGACGAAAATGCATATGACGAGTTTGATGAACGCAGTTTATATCGAACACCGGAGCACATGGACAACTTCGGCTTAAAGGGAAGCATAAACAACGGCCCTCAGCAGTCTAGAGGTGATGGGCCTAGCGCTGAGGCTGAAGGTGCTTGGCGACAGCACATTACTGAGCTTAACAATCGCGTCCAGAGTATTGTTGAACGATTTGGACTTACGCGCTCTCCCACATTACCGCCCCCTCCAAGCGCTAATGAAGGCGAGGGGCTTGAAGAGCAACTTGGTTACCTCCAGACTGGTATTGATGGTTTGGAAAGCCGCGTTGATGGTCTTCTCGAGCAGAAGACAATCTTGACCACCCAGATCCAGCAACAGCGTGAGCTGAACTCCAAGTCAGATGCTGAACGAGATGCCCACATTGGCGATCTGACTGAGCAGCTGGCCCACCTCCGCCGAGACCTTGATGTGGCTCAGCGTGATGGCAAGGCTGCTCAGGACGAACTAGCTGTTATGACCGAGCAATTGGACCAAATGCGTCACAATGGCAGTTCTCAAGACGAGGCAAAGGCATCCTTAGTGCAGGCTGAGGGGGAGATTAGCCGCCTACAGAGTGTTGTTAGCTCTCTGGAACACGAATCAGAGAGCTTGCGACACGAAGCGGACTCTGGCGCAGAGGCGCGGGAAGCTCGGGCTCGTGCAGAGCAGCAGGTAGCTCAGCTCGAGCTCACTATTGATCAAATGCGTAGCGAGAACAACGAACTTGTCCAAGACGCCGAGGCACGCGCCGGCCAATCAGCAGACGAGCGCATTCACGAAGCCAACGCGCGCATGGAAGAGGCAGAAGCTCGTGCTCAAGATGCTGAAGCACGTATTCTTGAGTCGGAGAGTCTCGTTCAAGGCGCAGAGGGCCGTATCCGGGAGGCAGAAGAGCAGCGTGCACTTGCGCACGAGGAGACCGCTCGAGTCCAGAAGGAAATGGAGGACATGGAAGGCGAGGTTGTGCGAATGACGACTGAACTGACGATGGTGAAGGCAGAGCTAGACGGTGCATACGGTACTCGTGCTCAACGGGCGGCTGAAGTTGCCGGTAACCCTGAAATCCAGAAGGAGATTGACGCACTCAACGCACGCAATGTTGAACTGGAGGAGGAACTTACTGCCCTCAGACAGCAGGGTGGTGGCTCTGATGTTCAGCAACGCGCTGATACGCTCGAGAAGGAGCTCCGCGAAACTCTTGATGACTATGAGGCAATGACCAAGGCCAGCATTGAGTTCGAGAAGGAGCGTGAGCGGTTCGAGGGCATCATTGATAGTATGCGCGATCGCACTGAGCATTTGGAGACCCAGCTCAGCGAAGAACGCATAAACTGGATGAACATGAACAGTCCCGGGTCGGTTGGCCGTGATGGCGGCTCCGAGACTACTTCAACAATGGTGCTGAAGAATGAGTTCAAGAAGGTGATGCGTGACACCAGGAACGAAAACATGAAGATTTTGCGGGTGAGTTCTTGCCCTTCCATCTATTCGAGTACCAAATACTTACTTCAAAACATAGGCCGAGCAAGAGGAACGTCGCAAAATCGAAGGCCTGCTCAGGACTCTCAGGAAGGAGCATGCGCAGGTGACGGGCAAGCCTGTGGCCAGCCCGATTGGCACTCCTTTATGATCATGACCCTGTTCTGTTTATTTCCATTCATTGCGGCGGACTGTAAATATAGAAATCTTTCGTTGTATAATATGCATGAGCGTCTTACGGCAAGCGCGACGATGTTGTTACCCAATATAAACTCCTTGATCTCCTGGTGCTTATTGACATACTCCCTTCTATTCTTTCAGTACAATCTACAGTCTTTCAAGGTTTTCTTGCTCCTACTCGCCATGTCTTTCCAGCCTATGGAGAAAGTTAAGAAAGGAGCCCAGCCGCCTCATGCTCAGCCCAGATACTATTCAAAGCAGAGAAACATACAGCGTCGTGATTCAGTGAGGAAGTCACTCCACTCAGCTCCTTCACACGAAAATCACGACTCCCTCGGCACAGTCTATAGCGACGAAAGGTCTATCACAAATGCGATTCGCGTGGCGACATCGAACGAAGGACGATCCAGCGTCGAGGCCTCCTTTCGAATGGGGCCCAATTTGGAGGATAGTCAAGCCGCGAACATGGCCATGTTCCTTCCCTCAGGTTCTTCTCACGATGGCCCCTTGTCTAGCCAACACCGAAGCATGCAAAGGCCAAGAGCGGGCGGTATATGGCACGATCACGTCCTCTCTGACCAAGGACCATTACCGCATGCAATAGACGAGTCAAGCCCAACCCCTGAGAATAAGCAGCTTCCAACACCAGACACAGGGCATCCGCCACGTCGAAAGGCCACTTCTCTTGGGGCATATGGAATACAGGACACCCGCCCTCACTGGCCAAGGGATGCTGTCCCAGTTGCCATTTCCCCTAATCAACCGCGGTTTCCACCTCTAGAAAGGTCCCCGACTCCCCCAGGGCTACCTTCATTCAACACGCAAGAAGCTGTAGACTTTGCCACGAGACTCAATACTTCAAACAATGCGTCGAATCCTGCATCGGCTATTCCACAGTCAGATGGGTTGAATGGTGGCTACGGCTTAGGTTCATATGGTGAAGCTATTTGGAGATTTTTATCTCGCTCTTCTTCGACCAATGCCGTGCAAGGAAGTCAGCCCAGTAATAGAAGCGGCATAGGACGCGCCCCAGACGGAACAATTGTGCAGGGGCGCTTTCCTATCAGACACAGTGGACATGGTACAAACCACATTCGCCAAATACAAGACCACCAGTTCCATAACCCGGACCTTCCTGCGGCCCAGGTTAGCACTGAGAGAGCAGAACGAAATCCTGACCAAGAGTCGATTATGAAGGCTCCCAGCACCCCAAAGAAAAGTCGTAACCATGTGCTATTAACACAGCGTGCGATGCCACGTTTATGGACATCTCGTGACGCTCGCATGGCCGCGAATGCTGGAAACGTTCACTCTGGACCATCTCATGCCGTGCCATCGCCGAGAATTCCGTCCTACAGGCCCCGTCCCGAAGAAGTTTTAATTGATCGACCTGATTCAAAATCAGCAAATACCTTTGATAAGATTTGCTGGCTACCAGTCCAACTATATAGAAATTGTTGTCTGGGTGATCAAACGGAGCATGAAACCACGGAGCAGCCCTTGCATCCCGTTACCTCTCATGATACTTATCATACTGCTCGAAGTCATGCTTCCTCTCGCAGGAACAGCAATATTCCTATGACTCGAAACATTGAGTCGAATCCTCCACAGCCTATTTCTCATGTACCAGCTACCGTGCGTAACTCTTTGTGGCAACAAACTTTGGGCTGTCAATCATCGCATGTATAAGCCAGCGTTAAACTCCTCACCAGGTCCCGACTCTGATGCCTCTTTTCTCATCTCATCGAGCCTCTTTTGCGTAAAGGGTCCCTCATTGTGTGCGTTCTTTAGCTTCATCCTATTATCTCCTTTTGCGTGTTCTGTGCATTCTATACCCTTGCTTTTTTTTGTATAGAAATCTTCGTGGATAAAGCTCATATGATTATTATTAAATTTTACTACGGGTGGTCTTTTTAAATCTGCTAATGTTCTCTCTCTGCCTTTGAATGGTATAAAACGGCGATCTACTGAACACGGATCGGAATGATTCTTTCAGCGCAAGACAATTTGGCCACCGCCGAGAGCACTGGACATGTGGGTGCACACTTGCTATTTTTGGTGGCTATTTTTGTTCTTGAACTTATCAGTTCCTTCTCATTTGTACTTAAACGAATCTTTCAATGTGAAGTCTTCCCCATGACAGAATAAATATGACTTGATATGTGGTGATAAAGTCTATACTGCATTCCATGGAAATGCATAGCTTTCGCTCCAAGCCCTTCACTGGACCACTAATTTTATCAACTACTGGAAATTAAGTATAATGTTCGTTCTTGCTACAAGGATATTCACACGAAAATGACCGGAAAATAATCCCAATGTCTAGACCACAATTTTGCGTTACTTGGTCATTCATTGTAAAGCCAATTCTACGCCATTTAACCAGACAACATATTGGCTTGCTCAAAGTCATTATCTTGCTTTGTTCTGACCCCGGAATGATATCCTGAGGCCACAGGCTATGTGCTCATTCATGCGAAGCTTGGGAAATAACTGGCAAAGTAAATTTGCAAATCTTAGGATCCAGCCCTGGAGGACTTGAATACACACACCTTGGTCAGGATATTACAGATTGTGTAACGCGCCCGCGTGGCAAGTGATTGCCGTTTTGCTAGAATCCACGTAGGGAAATTCAGTTTTAAGAGTGTACAATTAAGATCAGGGGGGTCATAGATAATTGGCACGGACGCCAATTGTTCATGGCATAAATGACTACAGTATTATGACGTGCAGTGATGCTGTGTAAAGTAATATCGGTACAATGTGACCCAACTTAGGCTTCGCGGCCAGCGCTCAACTCGTTACAAATAAGACAGGCGTAATATCAAAGACCTTGGAAGAATGGGCATGCTTCTTCGATATCTTCATCACCACATGCAAAGTCCCAGCCAACTATACGAGGGTCGACACTAGCACAAATGATCTTGCGAGAGTCAAATTGCACCTTGAAGACCCTTGAAGTTGGGGGGTTGTGAACTGGGCGACGGACCGGGCCTCCAGGTTGGTGATGGGCCATTACTAGTGTGCTCAAAGCTTGTGCGTTGATTGTCAAAGGGGCTTGGGGTGCTGGATGAGCTGCACCTCCGGCTTCGACTTCGTGATCATTCGGCTCCTGCTGCTCGGCCGCAAGAATTAGGGCATCATCATTTCCGTTTTCTGTGGCGGGACCGGCTTCGTTTTCATCCTGTTCAGAAGCCGGATCTGTGGCCTCTTGTGCAGGATTCTGGCCAGCGGGCATTGTCATCAAAACTTGGGCTGCCTGTAATTGCTGGGCTTGGGCTGCAACAGCCACTCGTGCGGCTTCATTAAGATTTGCACGAACCGCGCTGGCCACGGCATCAGAATGACGGAGTCGATGCCCAATTGACCAAGCACCATCTCGATCCTTGTGCCAAATAAGGATAGATTCGTCGTACGAGCCGGATACAATGCGGCCCCAGGAGCTACCGCCGCCGCCTGGAGGTATTTTCGCGCCAATGGCTCTGATGTCTCGAGGGTTACGCGATCCTGCGGTGTTTGCGTGGTAACCTGCTCGCCGCATGGCGCGTGGGCCCAAGTCGACAGTTTCACCTTCCTGCTGTGCCTTCCAAAACGCATTCTCAACCTCCAGAGCCTCTTGTCGGAGGGCTTCATCGGCTCCTGGTGGATCTCCAAATCCTGCTTGTACTGTGCGAACAAGGTTATTATGTCCCCGAAGACAAGCAACTTCAGCCCCAGAGATGTGGTCGTAAATTCGTACTGTGTTGTCGTTGCTTCCGCTTATTATTCGTCGACTATCGAACTGAACGCATGCAATACCCTTTTCATGTCCCATCAGAGTTTTAACGCATGTACCAGTGCGTATGTTCCACACTTTAATAGTGCGATCACCCGAGGCAGTGACAATTTCATCTCCATGGAGCTGCATAGCATTGACCGCAGCACCGTGGCCTTCCACAACCATGAGCATGGCATACGCTGGTAGCCCCTTAATCTGACCATTAGCAAGGCCAGTTTCCAGAGCACTGGGGGAGTACTCGTTTAGATCAACGATGTAGGACGGGTAAGTAGCACCACCGCTTCTGCAAATACGTGGATAGTCTTCTTGTGTTGGGAGAAGATTTCGGCGATTCCAGACTTTGACAGTTCGGTCTTTTGAGCAAGTCACGAGGTAACGGTGGTCAAATTTCAGATTCAGGACAGAATCGGCATGTGCGTTTTCAATTTTGTGGATCTTTCGACCTGTAGAAAATCCCCATATAATCACTGATCGGTCACTGCTACCTGAGATGATCACGTCTTCTTCAGGGCTTGGGTCAAATTGAAGACATAGAACTGATTTCAAATGCCCCACTAATGGCCGATGCCACAGTCTCTTTGTTTCCAGGTTCCATACTCGTACAGTTCTGTCACGGCTTCCACTCACAAGCCAACGACCTTGAAATTGGATTGCATAGACACATTCCTTGTGGGCTTCCTCTGGGTGGGATGGGTCTGGCAGCTGGAAGTTGGTATAACGGCCATGATGCCAATTTGCCTCTAAGCGTCTGCGTTGTTTGTAAAGATGAACCCAGTTCAGTTTGGTGGATCCATCGGGGTTGCGCATCAAAAGCGATGACTGGAGCGGGGGCGAAACCAACGACGGAATCTGGAGTATAGGGGTGGAGGACAGATCACCAGCGCCTGCGCCATCAGGTGAAGCTATTGATGCGCGGTCGTTGGCATCTGTCATGTGATGATCACCTTCATCATCTGGCAGTATTGATGCAGGGCCATTCGAGCTAGTGGCACCGGGCTCCTCTGTGCTGCGTGATACTAACCATTCTGATGGGACGCGTTTCTTGTGTTTGGGTTCCCCTAAATCGGATTCGGAATGCCGGGGACGCGATTTGCGACTCTGCGGAGAGGGCACTTCAGAATGCTCTAATTCGTAGCGGCGGATTGCTTTCGTATCCACTCGCCAGCCTTCATCGATGTACAAGACACGCCAAAGTCCCGAGTCCAAGATCCGACTCCGCCACGAGCGAGATGCAAGCGTTGCGTTCAGAAGGGTGCGTGGTTCGAGGTAGGAGAATATTTGGGAGGTCAGCTCTGGCGGCAGCTTGACAACGGGGTCCATGTGGAGCAGGGGATTGAGGCGTTCAACAAGCCCAGCAAGGGCGGTGGTCGACAGCGAGCGAAGCAGGCTATATGCAAGTTCTGCAATGGAGGGGTTTTGCATGAGCGGGTGGAGAAACAACAAGAGGCCCCGGGGGTGGGCGGCCTCGGCCAAAACATAGATGCGACAGGGATACACTTACCGGCTCGGCTTGCCTCGCTTTGGGCAAGGACCCATTCGGGGAGCATCATGACATTTTCATTGATAATCTCCTTTTCTGACTGGCTTCGCGTTTCGTCTGAATAACCTTCATCAACTTTGAATGATGGTGAGAGAGAGGATTCGGAGTATGTCGAGAAGGTAGAGGTTTGCAGCTGAATGTTGGGGCGGCCAGGAAACTCGGCTCCCTGATCTGGCTCCATCAGTGTTATCAGAGCAAGTGAAGGGGGAGTGACCGAGTGTCTGTTGTTTCGTGTATCGGCGGGCGTTCGTGCTGACGATCTGGAGGTGACAAGGAGTGGTCCGCGCTTCCCGAGTTCACCCCAGAATGCGGTTTGCTCGTCGCGGGTATTAAGGAAACGAGCAGCTCTCTCTATCGAGGCGCTGTGGACGGGCAAGAGGAAATTCTCGGGGGTGGCCGTTGAGAAAGTGATAGATGATAGGCAATTGGGACTTGCGGCTGCACGTCACGTCACGAAGAACATCCGCTAGGGTGATAGATCAAGTGACAAACAATCAACACATCAGATCAAGGAAAGCCGATCCAGCTTGGCACATGGTCAAGAATTAGGAATCTGGCATCTGGCATCTGGAATCTGAACAAGATCAACAAACTCAGCTTGGGGCATACCTGGGACCAAACGGCTGGAATGGATGATCACGTGGGTTAGGCGCAATGGGGCTTTGGGGCTTTTTGGGACGCAGCCTTGGGAGTTAGTATTGCTTAGGTGCATGATGCAGAGGCTACTGAGCGTCATCGACTTGCTAGTGCTATTACCTAGGTAGACGTCTGTTTTATCTATGCCCGCCTGGGCAGGTAGCTCACACCACATGTACGGATAGAGTGATATACCATATACCAGTGTCTACTGGGCACTCTATATCCTCCTACCAATATATAGCCATGTACTCCAAACCTTGTAAGGTTGGAGTAGTTGCATTAAGTCTGGTTAGTTACAGAGGCACTATATCTTGCCTCTCATGCCTAACGCTATACTAGCACCACTTTGGAAGTCCACCTTGAAAATGTCTATGTTACTAGGCATGGTGGAGGTGAAACAGAAAGGCCTCTCAAAGTTGGGGTAACATAGAGCCCCGTACTGGAAAGGCCGTGTGAATACCCCCCTATACACTTCGCGCCTCCCCATAGACACAACCAAAAAAAAA
>KZ119560.1:95743-110011 GCA_002153405.1 Mycosphaerella populi pn0402
TGGCTACGCTGAGGACCCCTCTGGCTGGGCCAACCTAGGCCAGGGTGCTCCCGAGGCCGATGATGGCATTGAGGGCAGTTTCCCTCGCCCGGAGAGCATCCCAATCACCTCCGCTGCCCGCGAATACGGTCCTACTGCCGGTATCAAGCCTCTGCGTGCCGCCGTTGCTCGCCTGTACAACGAGCACTACCGTCAAGGAAAGGAAAGCCAGTACACATGGGAGAACGTCTGTATCGTGCCTGGTGGCCGTGCTGGTCTGATCCGTATTGCTGCTATCCTGGGTAACTCGTACCTGTCTTTCCCCATTCCCGACTACTCGGCATACAACGAGATGTTGTCTCTCTTCAAGAACGTAAGTATTTGATGAACAAGGAACCTCGGAAGGACCTGAATCAATTGATCCCAAATACTCACCATATTTATTAGATTGCTCCCATCCCCATGCCTCTATCGCAGAATGATGGATACCACATCCACGCCGACAAGATCGCCGAGGAAATTGCTCGTGGCACCCAGGTGCTACTTACCTCCAACCCTCGTAACCCTACCGGTCACTTCGTTGGGCACGACGAGCTGGCTCAGATCCAAGATATCTGCCGTGACCGTGCCACTCTCATTCTGGATGAGTTCTATGGAGGTTACAACTACACCACCGACTGTGATGGTACAACCATCAGTGGTGCTGAAAACGTCGTTGACGTCAACCAGGATGGTATGTCAAATCATTATAGAATGAAGAAAATCTCCTGTGCAAGGAAACTGTGCTAACGCTACGCCTTAGATGTGCTCCTCATCGACGGACTGACCAAGCGCTTCCGTCTTCCCGGCTGGCGTATCGCCTGGATCGTCGGACCTAAGGAATTCGTCGACGCTCTCGGCTCCGCAGGTTCCTATCTCGACGGTGGTGCCAACGTCCCATTCCAAGAAGCCGCCATTCCCATGCTCGACCCCTCGCTCGTGCGCGCCGAAATGAAGGCACTGCAGGTTCACTTCTGCGAAAAGCGCGACTTCGTGATCGGCCGCCTGCGCGAGATCGGTTTCCGCATGGACGATGTGCCCCAGGCAACTTTCTACATCTGGCTGGACCTGACCTCCCTGGATCCTCCTTTGCCACCCCAGGCCAATATCTCCGACGGTCTGAACTTTTTCAACGCCCTGCTCTCCGAAAAGGTCATTGTTGTTCCTGGTATCTTCTTCGATTTGAACCCTGCTAAGCGTCGTGATCTCTTCGACTCGCCTTGCCATCACTTCGTGCGTCTGAGCTACGGACCCAAGATGGACGTGCTAAAGAGTGGTCTTGATGGTATCGAGCGCGTCATTAAGCGCGCCCGTGGCCAGACTGAGAAGCCATGGGAGGATGATGTTGCTGTACAGGATGATTAAGCGCTTCGCTCCTCTTGAGTGCTCTTGACTAGCCTCGTGTTATTATCCGATCAACGATTTGGTAAGATATATTTCATCTACCGTTTAGCTAGATGCTTTTTGGGCCCTATCTTATTGGTGGCGTGATTTGGATTCATGTGGTATGAGACGATTTATGAAGTGCTTCTTTGACTTGGTAGCTTGGCTGTGCCAGCGTTGAAATTAGCGGAGCAAATGAAATATAATAGATGGATTACGACAATTGATTGCTATCTTTCACCAACTGTTGCTCACAATAGAGCAACTTCTAGTTGATTTCTGGAGTACATACCATTGAAATGGTTACCGATCTGACTGTTCAGTATTTGAGGAATATGCAATACGGTGCGAGTTCCAGTACCAGGTCATTCACTTGACTATACGCTAAAATATTGGTGGGAGAATATTTGGAATCAAGATGAATAGGACTGTATGGGTCTTCCTTGTCAAAATGAGGCCATATGAAACTGGAACTGGGACTTCCAGGGCTTGAGGTTATTTGACAGCCTGAGCACCCAGTTCAAGATATCACCACCCTCTAATATCGACTCAGAACTAACAAATGGATGACGCCGACGACAACGGGGACAACGATGACACGTACGATATGATATTGTAAGCAGGTGTCAACATCCCGGTTTGGGTATCTATATATTGAACCAGATATTAATATTGAAGCTGTATAGAACTTTCAATTGAATCTATTCATGTTTGATAATCCGACACTCAGTTCAATTGCCACCCAATTCGGGATACCAACATCCTTCCAAGGTTTCCTAGCGATAGATCGATATTTAGCACGACAATACATGACACGACAACACAAAATACAAGCCTGACATGAGAACGACGCAAAAACAATATAAAGATAACACCAAGACGATATAAGAATAGTCCAACATCGATACACAAACAAAACAAGATTGACATACAAATGACAGAAACACGCCACAAGAACGACAAAAGAGCAAGACAAGAACGATATAAGAACAACACAAAGAGAACACAATAATAATACACAGGCACCACAAAGATGACACACGCACGACACAAGAATTATCCAAGGACGACACATGGTCAACAGCACAAGATCGATACATGACCGACGGCATGATGGCAACGACATAATACACAACGATATATGACACAGCGATGGATGGCACACAATACGTTGTTATAAGGGTGTATTGATATTAATCTTTAATTGTCTATATCTTACCTGGGCAAGTCTGGGTGTCAATATCTTTAATCGGATGTGACGGTGTCGTCTAGATAGAAGCTGTGTTTATTGTTTATTATATTGATCACCAGATGACCAGTATATCGGTCTCCCGAGGTCGATATACGTAGTTATCAATTTCTCTAAATTTATAGATATATTATTTCGACACTTACGTTCCTATCGATCTTTACATTGATATTTGGGGATTGACATAATGTAGGAGTTGATATATAGCATTTCGCAGTCCCAAGATCCCAGGTTTGTTCAATTAGCATTGTTGAAAAGACTTCAGGAACCACAAGAGCGTAAACGGAAAAAAGAAAAGAGGAAGCTGAAGCTGAAGCCAGGATAAAAGATCCTGTCTGATATTCAATATACTAGATAATGAAGAAGAAGAGTGAGAGGAGTCATAGGGGGAAACATCTAGGCTACACAAACGGTCGGTGGTCTAAACACGACAAATGATCATTAACGTGAGATGCCTTTATAGGCCTGGTGGTGACCGCACCCAAAGATCCAGCCATGGAACAGTTCAAGTTTCAAGGTTGTCATTCGACTAATATCACCATATCGGTAGTCCTTGGCTCTTGAATTATGTTATGAATATCGCGATTGTCAAAAGCTTTGCAAACAATGCTTAGCCGATGTCCCAGCGCGTTTGGAGTTATGTGAAGTTCGCGTCTCCACGATTCCCTACGTTTCATGAGCGAAAATATCTCTTAATGTATCTTCAGTGTTCTCAGTTTTACAAATTACAGTATAAGATCTTAATATGTAGTATTATTCCATGAGGTCGACAATGTAGGAGTATCTAAGGAAATCTTGGAAGACCATTAATTTTATCTGATTCCGTTTCAGCTGATTCAAAGGAAGATATATCGGTTTTTGCAATGCCCAAGTGTCTCTTGCCATACTCCTAGTGGCAGTCTTAATTTGGAGGATATGACTGGACCCTCATCCACTTCGAGAGGTAGATAGCTCACAACTATGAACGTAATGAGCATGCCCTGGTTCTACTCAGTGAACTCAATCAGCGCTTATTTTGTAGCTGTGAAGTTGAGCTACGCCTTGGTACAACGTAATGTGCCCTTTGACATTAATTCAAGTGGTATTAGTTTTAAGGTCGTAGTTAGAATCCAATATTACATTGACATATTTCATCTCACTGAATCCAACCTAGGCCGCCATCGAAATAAAATTGTAAACGAGGGTACCAAAGCCCAAACGTTATGAGCTGTACACACGTTTTTTTTCCGTCTCCATCTCCATGATCAAGTCCAGACCCTTGAACAAACCACTCTAACCGCCGATCCCCATCTGCCAAGACAGGTAGAATCATATTACATCCCACATCTAGTAACACAGACCAGTTAGAACAGCGGGTGATTTGCAGCTAATAATTACAAGAGAGGCGAGATTGCGTCCAAACAGCGTAAGAACAGCGGCTGTTGCCGCACTTTCTCGTCTAGATTTTCCCGATGTAGTTTAGCAGTTTCTGGGGAGCGCCTGAATCGACATTTAACCTTCGCACCAACTTCCAAGAGTCGATGGCAAGGTTCAAGTGGGCCATGCCATGAAATTACGGCCGTTCAACCCGTGGAATGAAACTATTTTAGGCTAAAGTACGGAGCGTTCCAAGGAGATGATACTCCATGAAGATTAGGAGCTTTTGGAGATCTTCTCCGTAATTTTGAACCTTCTCTTTCAAGGCTAGTAGCAACACCACCCTCCCATTTTTTTTTTTTTTTCTTTTCACACCCCAGAATGTCTTCGAAGGTTTCATTCGCTTGCAGCCGACCAAGCACTGCATTGCCTCCACAAATTAGCCGACCATAGTTTGGTTGACAGCAATCGTCCTAACGTGGGCACCCCGCAATTACGGACGTAAATTATTAACAAGTCGGAGGGGGCTATGGGATTTCTGGAGATGCTTCGGGAATCGGGGAATCGTGTACACTACTGCATGCTACACACTAGTCTACGGCATTTACTTGCTCATCTTGCATGTGTGACTCGAAACACAGGACCTATAGCCGGAGCACATCGCTCCTTGTAGATGTTCATGTCAGGCAGGCTCTTGCCACGAAGACACGAGCCAAGCGAGCCTCCAATAGGCAATCGATAGACACACGCAGCAGCATCTCATTGGCGGTAACACCGAGTGTCAGCCATGTGGGAGACCTGATCATGGGGCTGGAGCCGCAAGGCACCTGCTGAGCGAATGCACCTGGAACCTTCTTCATGCTTTCTTTTTCGTGTCTTCCTTGATCCCACGCTTTGCTCTGATTCAGGCATATTTGCTTCGCTGTCCCATACGCTATATAGATCGAAGCAGGGACTCCGCTCTCTATTACGTCCATGCCCAATAAGGTTGCCGTGTAGGTTTGGGTTCGGCCTGCGCCGCGCACAGATTCTGGAGTAGAAGAAAGTCGGTTTGGCTTTCATGGCTGTCGATCCTTCGTATCCCATTACCCAGTTGTTGTCCTGCCTGATGGGGCAACGATGTGCCCAGATAAATCAACCTTCCTGGAAGGTTGGGTGGAGCTCAGTAGCCTCGAAGAGGAAATAAATATACCAGCCGAGTCCAGAATGGGTTGTCTGGCCCAATCTTGTGGCGGAGCTGACCCCGTTTTACAAAGCTTGTTTTGTTTGTCTGGACTATTCATTTCCCATGCAAAGTCAGATCATCAATAGCCTATTGGTAAAAGTACCACCCGGCATTAAACCCAGGAACGATGTGTCTCTTTTCGCGTTGATTCTGTCTAGGCTCGTGAAGATACGAGAAAAAAAGCCTTTACCCCCACGCTACAAGAGCAACGTACATGTGCGTCATAAGGATCGACGAGAGACAGCAATGAAAGTCGTACGGGAATCCGCACATTACATGTCCCACGCAGCTCCACTCCCATGATTCACCTATTCGGGGTCTGGTGGAAGCTATAGAGTTCCAAAGCCAGGATCCCTCATCAATGCCAGATCTAATCTGGCTTCGAGAACCAGGATCTGATTCGTTGATAATGGAATGTTCGCGAATCTCTTCCCGACGAAGGAGAGGGTTCGAATGACAGCTACAGTGCCACACCCTTGGAACCGATATCAAAGCGCTCTCCCAAGGACTCACAATGCCATTCAGACAGATCACCAGAATCGCAGGGGGACCAGCCAATACACGCCTGGTACAGCTACTCCATCGTTCCAGCAACCGGGAAACCATCGTGTCTCCGTTCAACTAGCGGACCCGCCTCGGGAACGGCCTAGTGTGTAGTCTGTACTCCGTTCTTCCTGTATTACCGACATTACCGACATGACCGGAATTACATGCATTACAGCCATTACAGCCATTACAGGATTACAGGCTCCAAAATTACTGCGTCCAGGGGCCCAAGCTCCTTGTCCGGGTTAGCAGCAATGCTTCTGCTTGCTATTGGAGCTGCACGGAGTATACAGCCGATCATGCCGTTAGGATCGCTGCATCGGAAGTCGACCGTTTTTCGAAGAGCAGGAAACGAAGGTGCATCTGCATTGGTCGTCTGTACAGAGTATGTCCATCCCCCCCTTGCATTCTGTGTGATCTCATATCGACCTTTGGATGGGCTAACTCAGAATTCGGAGCTTTTACGGTTAGTGCCATGCGCGTTGAGTATCGGTACCAATCAATGCGCGCAGCGTCAGTCTGTCGTGTGACGTTATATTCCCGACGTGATGGCAATTAGACCTAGCACTGGAGAGGTAAACCCGCAAACCCCGCGCTCAATCACTTCTTGCCGTTGCCTTCTCTATTTGATTTGGCCTGGATACGAGGCGGTCGATGAAAAGCGGCGGAGATGATGCTCATTAGGGGTGGAAAAAGCACCGCCGAGGATCTCGAGCCCTCATAGGACCCGCAGCGCGCCAACACAAGCGACAAGACTAGCGTCTACCATCCAATTCCTCCCTCTACATCTCTATATTCGATGCGACATGGCACGCTAATGTCGTCATGGCTCTCTGCTCCGCGCTGTGTTTCATCGACGATGCGGACTACATAGTAGTCAACAGAGGGTTTATCCCTGCCCCAAAGTCTTCTACCCACTTTCCCCTTCCGCCAAGCTGAAATCTGATATCACTAATCGAAAATTTTTGGGTAAGTCCAAGGGGACTCGTTTCCAGACTTGGGAAGTAATTCCATCCGCCGGAATGGAGTAGCTTGGAGGCCAACGAATCCACACCGGCAGATCACCCAAGAGGGAGGGAAGGTGCGAGTCCAAGTCCCCCGGTGCTTCTCCGTATAACTCCATCGACGGGTAACCGTCAATTCATGATCGACTATTCCTATCTCCCTCTAGGCCGTTTGGCGAAGATGGGTCAAGATAGACCAGGTCACTCCACAAAGGGACTAAGACTACCCAAGATCGGCCTAAGAAATGTCAATCTTAGGCCAAGCCACCCAGCCACAACCCGAATTTATCCCCTGGCTCGGTGATGGCCGCCAACTAATGACCAGAAGGGCGATATCCAAAGAGGCATAACGAAGGCACCCCAAGTAGTTGACCCCGTATAGAGAGGATCTCGCTCGAAGGCTAATGACGCGACCTGGCAAACGCTCGGGAATTGATGAATCCCCCCAGCAAATCCCGAGGTAGCGGTATCCTGCAGCTAGAAAACACTCTCGCGACAGCCTTAGAAGCAAAAGGAAATCCACCACACACTTAATCATCTGTCGTGCACCCCCCCCTCCCCGGCGTGGCAAGCGACCCCATTCGATCTTCTTCGCTTGGCTTTCCCGATTCCCCACAGACCGGGGTGGGCATTAGGATTCGTTTCGGTATAAAGAGAGCCTTGGCTTGTTAGAGGGAGGGCTTGGCTTATTGGAGGGAGGGGCCGCGAGTCAGTTGGTCCATTCGGGGCCGAGAGGACGGAGTATGCCGTGAGAAACCGATTGCCCGAGATCTGGGAGTGTTCGCGGGACCACGCGATGATTTACTTGCATTTGCCTAAGGTGGTGGTGGCCTGGTGGGTTTGTTTCTTTTCTTTTCTTTTTTTTTTTTTTTGCTGTAATCAAGTACATGCACAGTACAAAATGTACGGAGTACAGAGCTGGGTGAATTCAACGAAATGCTCCATCATTGTATGCTCAGCTGGGCGGTGATTGGCGGGTGGCGTTACAGTGGCTATACATACAGTAAATGACGACTGATACGGCGCTTGTATCTGGCTTGTAAGGCCCCAGACACTCCTGCGTGGCTCCCCACAGCCATGTTGGCCCCATTAGTGCCGAAACGGTGATCCTGGGGGATTGGAATCCTCAGGTTGGAGTGTCTACAGTTGGATTGGCATTGCAAACTTCCGTAGACTCGGCTGGACTCATATCCCAAATCAGGAGAGATGTGGCAAAGGATGTAGGCTCCATGCGCAATCTACCTCGAACTCCCATGTGGATTCGAGCCAGTGCCTTCTGTCTATGTACACCGTTCCTGATACAAAGGGAAGAACCAGTTGAACAAAACCACGGTCGCGCAGATCCACCTACCCGACCCAGCGACAGACTGGACGAATTTTTAGGCCAAAGATTGACAGGGATGATGGCCTCGCTTATCGAGCCAGCTGCGAGGAGTGATCTTGGAGTTTCTTTCCGCGTTCGTTTTCCCTAACGCTGCATGGAATGCGCAGCGATTATCGGTCGGCGACACGAAGGAACATCGGTCAATAGTGGATTCCCCAAATAGTTTATGGGTGGGATCTTCGCTATGTTACTAAGAACAGGCATCGCTACGAGAACAACTAATTAGATGGACAATTAGCAATGACTCGAGTCAAGCACCAAGTACGGGATATCATCGACGGCATATTCCCAAGTGGGGTATGCAATTCGTGTCGCAGCCTCGTCACAGGCAAACCTAGCAATTCTTTCAGGACTAAATTGCATGGAGATTTTGCTTGTGACTATCGTCGTCAAGAGTCCAACTTTGGATCGCAGCTCAGGCCTCTCCCTAAACGCCAGTGTGGGGAAGTCCGTTCAGCCTCAACAGACCCATAGCAAAAGAATAAGGCATCCCAGCGACTACAAAACTCAAAGCCCCGAGAGCGTATTCGATTCAACCGAAAGCCCGAGTATCGAGGCCCTCGCAAAGGCAAACTCACTACTGACGTATGTAACAGCAGCATGAAAGTATCATCAGATGAGAGACAGGATGCGCACCTTGCATTGCGATCGCACGCCATTCAAACCATCGCCTCCCTTCGTGAACTCTATGCGTCTCCGTAGCGCCTCCTTGCAAAAAAAAAAAAAAGAAAAAAGAAAAAGAAAAAAGAAAGAAAGAAAAGAAACATACGTACATGCTTCATCCACAATTTTCCGGGGCCGAAATCCTCCTATCGCGATTATCTTGACCATATTTTGGCTCCTTCTCTTGAACGCCTAACGCCACTTGGCACCTCATTGCCCCCAGATGACTCGAGCCAAGCATGTGCCCAGACCGGATCATCTTGCTGGGCACAGAGGAGTAAGGCTATCGACTTCCAGCGTGGAAAACACTCTGCTACAACTTCCCCCCTAAAATCTGCGGCCCACCGCTACTACAACTCCATTATTATTTGTTCTTAGGTATATTCTATGACTACAAACGTCCACTAAAGGCGCAGCTCCGCGGAAGCCTGCGGAGAATGGGATTGTAACCCCAATCACCCCGTCAATAAAAGCTGCGCAAAATAGTATGCCCCCCCCCCTTCCCCTGTCTAGCCTCTACAGGAGACAATAATAGGATGCGTGTGATACATCTCATTTCTTCCAACCATATTTCGTTCTCTTGATACTAGTTCCAGTCGGGGCGGAAAGTAAACCTAAATCATGCCAATCAGTTATACGCAGGGCAACCCCCGAGCAGAAGAAGAAGAAGAGCACCAGCTGGAGAGAGTTAACTACCTTAGTACCTGAGAGGACAGGGCGAATCGATCTCAAGCGAAACACCCTCACCCCCCATAACACACCACCGGAAACTTTATCCTCCTAGGCCGGGGGCGACTGTAACAGGTTCATCCTGCAGCGATCCTAAGGCCCCAAAACCGGTTCTGGTCCCGTGTGGACGAATCCGCATCGCAAAAATATTAATTGCCAAAGTACTCCGTACTGGCGGTGACGCTCCTGAATGTCCACAGCGAAAGGACCAAATCTTGGTCTGGTCGATGGAGCGCTCTATCCCGTATCCTAGAGGCCGCCCTGCCTCCTTGGCGCTCCTTGCTAAGACTTCTGCCCTGCCGTGTTGTCGCTGGCTACAGTATTGTCTCACAAGGTTGTGGCTTCGGGATACCAGGGAGATGGGCAGCATCGAGAAAGTTCAAAATTTAGACAGAATTCTATTATTAATTATCCTTGAAGTAACTAGTCTCCTTGGGGGGGGGGGGGGGGGGGGGGAGTACAGAGTACACATATTATACACTCATAGGTACGATGCACAAGTCACTGCGTATACAATCATGGTATCCAGCACAGGAGCATGTTGGGTTTGATCGCTGCCAGTTAGTAGAGAGACTATAGTAGCGTCGATCAGCCATTTGGACTTTTTTTTGGTGTGTTCACTGCGAACTGCAAAGTGGTGATTCAGTCGGGCGGCTTCAAGAAGCGTCTAAATTAAATTTTGTTTTGCCCCCCTCCTACCCCCGAAATGGGCTTTGTTGGCGCGACATTTGCTGGGTCAAATAAGCCCAACAAAGGGGTTTCCTCCGAAGCAACTCATCATTCCCGCTGTCAAGTGGCCCCCTGGTCGGGAAATACGTGCGATGCGCCATCGAGAGTGTCGGTCAACCTTGGGAACTAGACTGTATTGGAGCAGCGAGACGAGAGCACGAATCAGACCACAGTTTCTTTGTTACATCCTCACAAGGCTGGCGTCGGTTCCCAGGCTGAGTTGGGGAATACACCCTGGCAGGGCTTGGCTTGGGGCTAATTGGGGCCTCCGGAAAAGGAAACTGGCGTCGAGCTGAAGGGGAAAACAACATGACCGTATTCTCTTAATTTCCCGTTCTAGAGGGCGGATTAGAAATCCTGTTCCTTTAAGTAAGCAAATACAGAAGACGTTATCGCTGATCACAAGCGACGGGCACGATAGGCAGCATCATGAGGGGGAGAGAGAAAGAGAGAGAGAGAGAGAGCCTTGCAATTAATTCGCCCATCAAGGAGCACGAAAGTGGAGGAAGAAAACGGGGCCACGACCCACGGGTCATGCACGCCATGGAATGCTCGCATCATAGGTCAGTCTTTGCATGCTTTCCGATATTGACCTGCCGGAATATGTCAGACAGGACCCGTGTTGGCTCTCCAAGCCCGCCATTCGCACGGGATTTATTTTGCTATTGGCCATCGCTTCTGGGATTTTGTTCTCCGCGCATTTGCTCACAACCCCACCTACCCGTCTCCGATACGAGATAATATGATAATTATGGTGCTAACACCAATGGCGGACGTTTGACCAATCACGCGTGTCGCCGGATATCCGAGGTTGGAAACGGCCCAGGGCATAACGTGGGGCTTTCGGCGATAGCGTGGCTAATGGGCTCCGAAGTTGAGAGGGCTAGGTAATGTCTCGGCGGTCGCTTATCGTATATCGCCGCCGCATACTGATTGGAAGCTTGTCTAGGATAGGAAGGGAGCAAGAAGCATTCTCAAAGTGAATCCATTTCGCGTGGAAGGAGATTTCTTTCATATCTTCGTAGCCGTAAAGATGGAAATTGGGGGACGAGTCCAACCAAAAATAACGAAAATAACACAGTTCGCATGCCAGGTATCACGGAACAGGAACCAGTGCAGCATTCAAAAGAAGAGGAAGAATAAGGAAACAGAATAATATAGTTGACCAGGATAATAACGCCACTTCCTCTCCTCTTAAACGGGGCACACCAGCCAATCCAAAGAGACAGGGGGGTGAAAAAAACAACAACCAAAAAAAACAACAGAAGGGAAACATACCATATTATGGGGAGAATCCAAATAAAAGCACCCAAGAGCCCATATAAAAATCGGAAACCACAAGAACCAAGAAACGGGGAATTAATAGGAAACTGCTAAAGAAAAGACCAATACATCATATGCAGAATTCAACGGAGTCTCAAGGCGAGGGGAATCGAGGTATGGAAAATAAAGTCGTAACGGGCATCAGTCGCACATGATCCTCTCCAAAATATAATTTCTATGCGAATTCTTCTCTTAACCTACCCCCAAATAAGAAGTCCAGTCAGTCCCCTCCGATTGATTTAAAAGCCGGACTTGGGGTGATTTGTACTGAAAATTGGGATGGTACGAAACCATCATGCCCTCGGGCATCTGGTGGCCTTGATAAGGCGGTGGTGGTGGCGGCTGCTGATACTCCGGAGGCAAATAATTTCCACGCGGAGTCGCATCATAGCGAGGTTGCTGCTGCTGCTGCTGTTGCTGCTGCATCATTTGCATGTATTGCTGTTGTTGAGGGCTAGGTTGCGGGTGAGATGGATGATGCGGAGGTGCGTGCGCGAGTGGTGCGTGCGGAAGGTTCATCGGTGATGTGACGGGGACGTTCGGCGGCACGATAGGGGCCGCGCCGTCGTGCACGGGCACGGTGCCCATAGGAACGCTCTGCGGCGAGTAGAACTCATGGGTTGGGGTGCTGGAATTCTGATAGTATTGCTGTTGGATAAGGTAGTGGTCGTTTGGATTCGGGATAGACACGGTGACTGGCGGTTGGTGCTGGTGATATGAGTGCTCGGAAGTCGCATCTTCGGATGATGGTCGAGTCATCGAACCAGGCGGATGGGAGCGGTGTTGATGTTTTGTAAGAGTTGTTTTGCGACAGAAGCTATTGTTGCCCCGAAGACGCGATAAGCAGGTTGAATTGGTTGATCAACAGGGAAGAAAAAAAAAAAGAAAAAAAGTTGGATCGTACCTCCTTTCGCATGTTGGTTCCTGACAAATATATGGCCGCTTTCCCGTGTGAATCCGTCGATGGCGAGCCAGACTGGAGGACTTTGACAAAAGAGTTAGTCAAATGCGCATTCAGAGACGGGGCGCGCGCGCATGATTTGCGGAACGTGGAAGGATTGCAGATAGCTTACATCCGAGAACGCCTTTTGGCAGCCTTCATGATCACAGACATGAGGTTTTTCGCCGGTGTGAGTTCGCGAATGTACTGTCAAAGCACTGCGCTGGATGAAGCTCTTGTTGCAGTCCTTTACTGTGCACTGATAAGGTCGCTCGTTGGTGTGAATGCGATAATGGCGACAGAGATCGGACTTGCGATTGAACGACTAAACACTCGCGTCGTCAGGGCTGTTTACAGGCAGATTTCGAGGCTGTCCACGGAGGTCAAGAGCAGAAATCGCCGGAGAACAAAACATACCTTGCCACATTGTTCCCAAGTGCAGTTGAAGTCGCGACCACTCCCAGGAGCCATAATAGCGGCGTACTGGGTTGCGGGGGAAGTGAAAGCGGGTCGCAAGAGGTCAAGGCGACGGGAGATCAAGTCACGTAGTCAGTCGGGAGCGGGAAGAAGTGGACACCAGAGGAAACGATCGTAGACTTCCTGGAATCCTTCAAACCCTGACGGCGAGATTATAAGGGGGGAGGGAAAGGATGCATAGGCGAGCCCGGGGCATAATAGAGCTTTAATATAAGGGCCAGGGAAAGAGGGGAACCAAGAAGGTTTAAAGAAAATGGAGACCGGGAAAATTGGGGGGAAAATACCAAATGGGAAAAAAGAGGGGAGGGGCTTTTCTTCGACAACACTGTTTTTTTTAGGCGATTTTTAGTTGGTTTTTAGTTTTGGTCTTTTTGGGTGTGCCTGCGAAGGGAAATAACGGCGCGCGGATAGGACCGTCGCTTGCTGGTCCCAGTTCCATACTCCTACCGTAATCTATAATCTTCAAACTTCCTTTTCCATGATCCTACTGCTTTGAGAGGATTTATTCGAAGGTATCGCCAAGGTTACTGGACAAGACATGGGAACAAATCCACCACTGTACCGAATACCCTACCGGTGATTGCAATCGTACCAAGCGGTATTATCTGTATTATGATCACAGCTATACCAATTGTCCTCACTCTGGTTATCCTTCTCTATCATCTGTACTGCATACCTACGAAAAGAACTTGAACAAGACGACAGCGCCAGTGTTACCATTGCCCACAGGTCTTTCATTTCGTCCCTTCGAATTTGTTGGGGTTTTAGTTCTATTCAGGGACTACGCAAGTGGTCTTTTGAATTTATTTCTTTTGTTGAGCCAGCCTACTTCTGATTTCTGGAAATGATCTCTTATTCTGATTAGAATTTGTATTTTTATTTTCTGAGTTTCCTATTTATTTTTATTTTTATTTTTCGTGTTGATTGTAAAAGCAATGCGGTAATTGCCGTACACGAGTAATACAGCGGGTGGAGACCTGTCAAGGATTCTATTGTAAAAAGGGGTACCACCTCGGAACTGTGTAATATATTGCACGGCTGGTACAGTAGGGAGAGAGGGGCCAGGTATTTTTAGCTGCTATCGCTGATAGGCCCCCTATGTTCTGCTAGAGGGTTAGATTGGCAACTGAACCTGCCCAGGGAGGCTTTTGAAATTGCGAATCCCTTCTAAGACTCTGAAAAATCGATGGAAAAAGTAGAGAAAAAAAAGAAAAGAAAAAGAAAAAGAAAGTAGTAGTAAAG
>KZ119560.1:110034-126663 GCA_002153405.1 Mycosphaerella populi pn0402
AAAAAGTAGAGAAAAAAAAGAAAAGAAAAAGAAAAAGAAAGTAGTAGTAAAGAAACCAACTTACAAACCCCACACGGCACCAGCCCCATTTAAAGTAAGAGAAACCCAGACGGAAAACATCAAATAAGCTATTGACTGGGGAGAGAAAAAAGAAAAGAAAAGAAATAATATCCTAATGGCTAGGGGCCGACCCAAAAACACGGTTCCAGGCCTCCAGGCCCACTAATAGAAACGCGGATGACAAGCCCAAGAACTGAATTGCTCCGGGCTGGGTGGAGATACGAGGCGGTCATTTACTCGGGTCCCCTGGGCATGAAGCAGCCTTCACTCCGTAATATCAGCTTGCTTATGATTATTTACCATGACTCTGGTCTTCAAGAATAAAGCCAGACAATACGTATGATTCGAGATTATCCGCAAAATCAGCATGATAGACACCAGTAATAGGACCAAGAGAGATAATCAAAATAAAATAAAAATAAAAATAAATAACTTGTACTCCGTGAACCAGAAGAAAAGAAACCCCCATGTAAAATTATCTTCTATCGGGTTTTGTGAATCCAGAGGAGCTCCACGCGGCAGGACCATGCTGCACATCACTGAGTCTGAAGCAGGCCTGGATCTGGATCTCCATGGCGGAGTGCCCGCCAAAGATCCGCTGAGGCAGACCCAGGCCCAAAAAGCTAGAAAGAAAGGATTTAGAGATGCAATTATGTTTAGATGGCGTAATTTCATACAACGAGATACGAGAAGGGAAAGGTCGGAAATGTTTGAATTACAGCAAAAAGAAATAACAAACACGTAGGACCGTAGGGATGAGTGATATCATTGCCGAGCACCCTTCCAACAAATGAGTCGGCAGTCCAAAGTGACTTCAAGCCACTCGCTGTTGGCAGCCAAGGCCAAGCCACCACCCTCCAGCAATCCCCGAGGTACTCCGGACTGGCACTTGATCTCGCTGCGAAGCTAGCGACGATCGTTAAGGAAAGTGGATGCAAATGCGGAGAGACAGGGGACCCAGAACTCAGATTTCATGTGCTAGCTTTCTCCGTAAATACTCCGCGATATGGTCTCCAAAGTCAAGAAACTACGACATGCAGGCTGCATGCGATCCTAGAAAGCAAAAATAGTACGTCAGAACACTTCGAAGCCCTTCGTACATTCAAGGCTATGGGTCTGATACGAAGAAGATCACATTTACATGCAAACCCACAGCAAGGGGTGGACATGACGCGGCTTTGGGGCTGCGAGTTCGTGCTTGAAAACCTGGTTCAAAGTTTTGTAGAAAGGGTTGAGAGCCCACTCCCATCCGTAAGAACCCACCTTGGCTCCACGGGAGTTTACGAGTCTAATAATTTTTTGGAAATGAAGATGCCAGCTGTACTTTTCCTTCCCCTGGATGGCCCCTTCGGGTAATCCGGGGGAGGTGACAGAAGAACTCTAAATCGCAGAGACTGGCCCATGCGGACAACGGGGGTAAAAGGAAAGAGCGAGATCAAGACCGCAACACCAAAGGATTTCACCTCGTCAAAACGATGGGAAATGTTGTTTGGTCAAATGAATGGCTTGTCAAAATCCACAGCACTAGTAGGCGAGTGATTTAGTGCATAATAAACTTTGCCGCAGATGTCACTTCTCAGTCCTGATTCGCGGGGCTGGAACGAGAAACGCAGCCCCAGTCCGCTGAGGTTGTCAATCCGATTGTGAAGGGGGTTGCTTGCCTGTTCACTAATCCCATGATGGTTCGGCTTGTCCATTTGAGAACAGTGCATGTGGATCCAAAAAGGCTTCATGGATGACCCTGCTCATATACCCACGATTGCCATGGTGGTACCCCCGAGCTGAATTATCGTGAACATACTACGGAGTACTCGCACTTGATCACACATTACTAGTCCCCACCATACCTTTTTTAACAATATCGTGAGTTTAAACTCGCATCATAATTTCCATGTGTTTACTCCGTACTCTGTTTAAGATTGCATGTACTCCGTACATCGTTTCGAGGTGGCGATTTTCGACGTGGAAAGTTGCGACTCGCCTGCATTCTTCACGAGACATAAACCTCGGCTAAACCTTGTTCACGACATAATACTTGTCAACCAAAAAAAGCCGACCCAAATCGAAGAATGAAAAATCGGGGATCTCAACGTCGTTTTTTTTTTTTTTGCGATTGCCCTTGCTTCAGGTGTGAGCTGGAGGCATCTACGCAACGTGGAGCTCCACTAAGGCACTATCTTTAAACTAACGATCTACTGGTCCCTCAAACCTTATCCTCGGTGAAAGGGTAGACTAATAATAAGGGCCTACTTTACTCCGTGTTCTTCCTCTGAAAAGGGGGGGGGTGAACGCCGAAACATGAATCCAAAAGCCTAAAAGCAAACAAGAGGATGACGGGGAAATGACATGGATCGGCATCAGTCAAAGTTGTGGCGGCGGCTTTTGCCAAAAGATCGGCATACAATGTACTCCATGCATTATCTTCGAATTCTTTTCCACTTAGTTTCTCTTGTGGATGCGCACGTAATATTCGGGCCGTCGTGCGTAGCAAATGAACAATATCAAGCAGAATGCAATGAGGAATTATCGGTTCAGCCAGGAACCAATCCAACTCCCCGAATGAACCACAGCCCTTCGTTTGGAAACATGCGTCTGCACGTACCCTGGTAAAAAGTACTGATTTACAGAATATGTACTGTACTGGGCATATCCAAGATTGGAAAAAGTATATTGCCTCAACTGTCGAGTGGATCACCTTACAGGGGCTCTGTATGAATGCTACTGCTACTAGAGAGATAAACAGCACCGGAAACACGCGATAAGTGGGGCTCACTGCGCTACCACCTGGTACCTCCACCCTTCTGATACTACAGAGCTTACAAAGGCAACACTCGGAAGATTCGGTAATAATGATAGAGCGGCTTCAAAGTAGATGGCGTAGGCTTATACGGAGTAGCTCGGCTCATGATCAAAGATAGGAGATAAGTGCGAAACGCAGTGAGTACGACATACGGAGTACCGACAAAGTGAATGGATGCATGGAAGACGTTTGGTGCTTGGGCCTTGCAGCCAGGATGCGTGTCGTCATTTGTTTGTCGAGAAGCAGCATCGAGTCGTGCAGAGAAAGGCACACAAATCCATGATATCGAAGATTATTTTGGACTCATCAATGGCGATCAATACTTGCCATCATGGCCTACTGATAGAACTACAGGCAACTTTCCAAGGTTCTAAAAGTCTAAAAGAGAACTCGTGCGTGTGTTTGGTGGGTCATACTGCGGTGAGGGTCAGTAATAATCTATACTATCTGTAAGTACTTCTTCCAGCACTGCCATTCGGGAATATAATTTGCGAGAGCAAAGGAAGGCGAAAAAACAACGCCATTTCCCAAACCCATATTGTCGGGTTGATCCTTGAAACCTGGAGCTCCTATTGATTCTGAGAAGGTTTCCGCCGCTCATCGATCCCATCCATCTCCACTAAAAAGAGCTAGGATAAGGGGGTTCTAGCCTGCTGATATTGCCTTTTTCTTTGAGTTATTTTGGCGAACATTCCTGTTTTTCAGGTCGCCAAATTTCAAGGCCTCGATAACAACCCTACACCGTAGTCTCATCACACACCTCGGATGACAGGGATTCTTGTGATAGTTATTCGGCGCCTGCATTCTGTATCTTCTCTTTTTGCGAACATAGCCCCAGCCACCTAAATGTAGGTAAAATGTACCCCGCATTTAAGAAGCTCGCAGTAGCAGTAGACTACGATTTGCAGAACTAGTTTAGCGGCGGATTGCGATCCTAGCCGCTTTGTTCCCGACGCCTTCGGCAGTGAGAGTATCTGGTGGAGCAGCAGTTCCATGACCGTGCACTGGTATACCCGCCACGTTTAACCTCAATGTGTGATCTGCGTGGTTTGCGTGGCCTGTTTGAATAGATGCCTGTTGGACACGGTGGGATTCATGAGATAGCGATGTGCGGATTGGAGGAACGCCTGCTCCTTACGGTAGGAGAAATTACTCGAAGAAGTTCGAGTTGAAAGTTACACGGGCCAATCATGAGATGTTCATATAGCGATTAGCAGGAGACTACTGGAGACCCGACGGAAAACAAAGCAAGCGCAGGATGACTTGACTGGCCGATCACATTGAAAGGTGAGACCGGCATTAATTAGCTTCCCACTATCCCCTTTCTTCGCGCCGGCACATGTTTCCAACCAGTCCTTGAGTCGTTGCGGCTCAGTCAGCGTTGAGGAAAGAGTCGGTCAGGGTCAGAAAAGAATCAGGTGTCCAGTGTTAGCGTGGCCACGGCATGTCTCCGGTCATCCTACCCTGGGGCTGAAAGTCGCTTAAAGCCAGAGGGAATAGGGAATAGTTGCCACTGCACTAGCTGAGCACTGATGTTGTCGATTAGTAAACCAGACGATCGGCCCTGGGATTGTCGATAAATTTATCTGAACTTGGAGCTCTTATCAGAGCTCTGATCCAAACGGGTCACGACCGACAGGCCCCCAAGTTGACGACCTTGAAATTCCTTGCTATGATTTATTTTCGGCCATGCTTTTCGAATAATCGAATCCTGAGACTCTCCATATCGTAATGGTTGTAATTTTGTTTCCAATCCGCCTGTCGGGGGTGCCACCAACGGCTTAGAGACACCTAGCCCGCTCCCTTGCCGGCGTCATCCGCAATAGGTGCTCTTCTCTCCAGTCTCTTTTTTTGGGGGGGGGGTTTTTTCCCCCTTGTCACCAGCTGCATCGCATATTATCCGCGATCTCGAACGAACCCCGAAACCCCGAGAGGAAACTAATCCTAACAGGCGGTAAGACAGGGGCGAGGGTATGCAACAAGCTCAATGTAGATAGATGCTGATAACCAGCCATTATTCAGCCAACACCCCCTTCCCATTTTCTCAGCTAAGAAAGTCTAAGATCCTTTTTTTTTTGGAAATCTCCGATGTTTTGGGCATGAAATTTCCGGATTTGAGTGCGTGTTTGGCGCCAGGTGATACTCCTTGCGTAGCTGATTCAGTCATCTGATTTTTGACATCATATATCGCAAGATAACCAAAATATCCTGCTGTTGGATGACTGCTGCCTCGATTGTGACGTGGTAGGCTGGCAACAACTGCACAGCACCGGATGCGCAGCCGGTTAGGCATGCACGCCCACAGTTTCATGATGGCGAGGAAGCGGGGAAGTTGACGCGGATGTCGCCCTTTGTAGAGCTATGTATATAGTACATCTTTGGTTTGTGGGTAGTGTGAAATATATGGTTCGGCTTAGGCTAGCCGCTAGCTAAATATGTCATATAATTAGCTGTACGAATATATGTAAAATAGCGTGCTGCCCCAGACGATATTGACTACTAGGGTCAAATTCATTCGTATGTCACCATCTAAAAGCCCTCAATTACGGTTTAGGTTAAATAAGGCTATGATGGGCCCTTGCTCATATTACGGATCCATTGAGCCTCGAGATCATAGCGTCCAATTGATATTCACGAAGAGGTGCGTGGTAAGCTTCGTCTATAATGAATACATGACCATAGGATTAATGACACCCATATACCCTAGTAGCGGTCTAACAGGGATCCAATTAAGGCCAGAGTTCTAAATTTGTGCAAGGGGTTGATCAAAAAACTCTAGCTTATCAGCAAATGTTTCACCCAAGCCACATCGTAAGACGAAATTGCCTCTTAGCTGACGTCTTTGAGGAAGTATCCCCTCGCAATAAATATTACCGGGCTTCTTATCCTAATTGTATAGCCAAGCTGTGGCCGCCTGATTCTGTTATGATACATGGTACATCGATCAACTCGACAAGGGTATTGCTCAGGGCCCGGACTAGGCTTTAGGGAGTATCAGACTAAATGGTATACCTTTGGGAGAATCGTATTAAACGGTGAAAAGAAATAACTGCTGTAATACGATAGTGTTAACGTGTTTCTCAAGCAGGGGATAATTGAGGAGTACAAGTAACTATGGGACGTCTTGACTAACCCCAAACACGACTGGCCTTGGGATCAAGGAGAGATAATCGTTGGTACGCTCCAAGCTATTAGGACGCTTATCGCTTTCGATGAATGGTTCATGCTCTACAATTGATAAAATTGAGATTTCATTGAATCGGAGCAAGGAAAGGGGCCGCCAGAGTTGTGAAAGTATGATCATAGACAGTCGTGCAAATCAAGTTTACAAAATGTGACCTATATTGAAGATTTTTATCGAGACTCCAATCATGGTAAAATATTGAATCATCAGGTCTTCTTCTGGTTTTATCTTGGAAATGATGCTCTGCAAGTGCCTTCCTGCTGCAAATTGAGCACTATGTATGATGCGACACGAATACCAAATGCGCCCATCGCAAGCAATGTTTCTTTTTGAACCCTAGAACAAGTTATAGCTAGGTTGTCTGTGCACGTGTATTTTCAATATACGATTCACCCGGGGTCTTTCTGTGGGGGTAACTTGAAGATACTTTATCACACCGCAGGCCCCTCTGTGCTCGCTGAAGCATCATTGTATGCTTCGAAGGACCGCGTCCACCGACTCTTATAATCGCTGCCTATTATCTGTCAGAAATTTTATTCCTGGATCGACAGCTTTGGTCTAGGAGAGCATGCTATCGGATATTTTTGGTACACGCTATCCATAAACTATACTAGTAGCAGCTGAATTTGTGCTGGGCTCAAAATATCCGTTCCATATCATGTATCTGGGTATGTTGAAATAGCTAAAATGATCCATTTGATGATATAAGATCAAATCCTTAAAAAATAGACTGTAATGTGTACGATGATGGTTGATGATATTTCAACACTGGTAATCTCTTAATCGAGACTTATTAGCTCACAGCGATTAGTACACACCTTCTCTCCCACCGTTTTCTACCTGCATATGACAAACCCATTTAGTCAGGTGCCAAACGGATGTCAGCTTCTGGAATGTAGTGATTTACGATGGGAGTGGGACATTCGACTAGCCTAGTCAGTATCGCTTCATGTTAAAGAGTCCTGCATATTAATCAAATTATACCTTCTACCTTCGGAGGATTCTTGGCACAGAGGCAATAAGACACTTGAAGTGTCGAAAGGAAGGTCCTAAGACGAATACCTAGGTACAATATGGAAACTTATCTATTGATCTATAATTGTGGAGTATCTCGTTGAGTGCACTGGTATTTACTCTACCAACTAGTCAGCCCCCTCTGTCGGTCAAATCCAGCTCGTAACTGCTTTTCCGGCTTCAGCACCTTCCCTTGGAGAACAGTGTATTTTATGATGTTTTCACACTCCTCCGGCCGCACACGTGCCAACCAAATGCCCTGCGCAGCACCTTCTCCTTGCTGCTTCTCCGCCTCCTCAGCCTCACGCTTATACCACTCGAAGTCCCGCCGGCGATAGACAATCACGTTGGCAGAATATTTGTGTCCACCAACATGGCTGATGAAGTAGATACCCACTCCGCCAGGACGCGTATCATCCATATCACGGTAGAGTCCAAGTGGTCTTAGATGACGCTCGAATTCCTTGCGCAAGAGAGGCGCCGATTGTCCACAACGAGCGTCGCGAGTGCGTTGGGAACACAGAAGAATGACCGCTGCATGTGGGCAGGGGTGTGAGCTGAGCGCGGTGGGAATTGATGAGGTGGGTTCTAGTTGGGGTTCGAGTTGTTGTTCATTGTCTCCATTCTGTCCGGGGGCTGGGGCTGCACCTAAGGGTGTCGTGGTGGTCAAGGAGTCGCTGACAAAATTCTTAATCAGGTCTGGGGCCAATTGAGGTGTCACATTCTCAACAATGGTGAAGCTGGGGAGTAGAAGTACGTTCGTAGGTTGTTTTCCAGTTTCATGCATGTGGTACTCGTCGGGGACACGCATATTAGACGCGGAGAGCTTGAGGCGCTAAAACATTATTGTATGTTAGAAATTTTTTTTTTTTTTTGGTACCGATAATGGTTGGGATATATCATTTCAATATTTGGAGGATATCCTTACCCCATTGCTTGGCTCTATTCCACCCTTCTCAATGGCTTCCATGACGCTTCCCACCTCATCGGCAACATCGCGCACCCAATCGGATTTTCCTGTGGCTACCAAGAGGTGGGTGGACCAGCCATTCACTTGTCCATATAGCTCGTCCTCCATATCAACGTCGAATTTGGCGGGGTATTTCACGGTGCATGTCGCACAATCGTGTAAGCAGTCTTCGCCGTCAACCGATGGATTGGGCTTAGCGAATAGCTTATCGCTGTCCGATACAGACCGAAACTCATTAACTGCGAGAGCATCGTCGCCAACGGCGTCTGTAGTGACGTCGGTCTTGGAGGAGGCAAGAGAGGCGTTGGAGGAATTGAATAGGGAGGAAGTGCCCCGCCGGAAGAGATGCATCTTGATTCGGCTGTCTGTCTCTCGAAATCAAGTCACTCTGCGCCACTAAGCTCGGGGGAAAGATCGCAACAATGCCTAGGTTGATTAAGTGTCTATTACACTTCCTGGAGCACTTTTCGAAGGTTGGAGATTGATTAATCTTATCAATCATTTTGCATTCGCCAAGGCTTTTGTCTTGCGTGACTAAGCCCCCACAGGAGCTTAATCCGATAATCCGCTTAATCCGAGGTCACAAGTCCGATCTATGAATAATATACAAGCGCTAATTAACAGGATACGGAAAGGTGGAGGTGGAGGTGGGGTTAATGGCTACGGCTTCCATAATCGATTACATAGGGCAATCCAGCTGGCTCTTCTGGCTGTCGTAGCCGAATCACACTGCCTCCAGAGTCCCCAGACTGCGCTGAATAAACGCGCCGCAATGATCGTGTCGACGGCGTACGAAATTCCTGCCGCTGATAAGAGCCGCTTCTAGGAGATCTTGCCGAGAGAGGTGTTTGTTCTCCTGGTGCGGTATCATACCCAGATGCAGTCTCCAAGGTCGATGCATGTGACGGTTGAAGGCTGTTGCTCCGCTTCAATGTGCTGCCATATCCGATTTGTTCCTTGGTATCCGTCTCTCCCTCTTCGTCAGATGGCCCAATGACAGATTCTGTGTAGGATCGATCGTAGCTTGCGCTGTCTCGAATTTCGTTCAGCACGGGCGTTGCGAGTGATGTCATGTTTCGCAGAATTTCCGCGAAAAGATGCATCAGGTCGCGAAAATCGATTTCGTGTAGCTGGTGAGAAGAGAATCGCGCCCGTTCGTAGAGCGCAAGGAATTCCGCACCCAGTCCTGGTGGGTCGATAGCTCCTAATGACGTGAGATGTCCAATATACTGCCGTATTCCCATCGAAGATGGTCGTCGTAAAGCGTCCACAACGCGCATGTCCGGAACGCCTGTATCGTCGGTGGGTTCAAATGGATGTAAGACAGGGGTTGAGAGGGCGTCTGCGGGCGCAAGAGAAACAGCTTTCGCTTCGATCAGGTTTGGCAGTTCCTGGATAACAGTTCGATACGGCAGATTTGGTAAATCAGGAGAGGCGGGTGAGGACCATCCCGGGTGCTCGATCGCGCCCCATGGTGGATGTTCTCTGTCAATGAGGAGGTGCTGGTAGTTTTGGAAGGCGTCGATCTCTTTTGATGTGTCTCGCGGTCGTGCCTGATATGAGATGACTGCGCTCCGGGCAAGCCCTTCCACAACCAGGCGTCTCACGCTTTTACTCACATCCTCTTTCTCCACCGGAATCCATGCTTTCGGAATACCAGCCAAAGTGTTTCTGTTCGTGTAGATGCGAGTAGCATATATGAGAACTGCAAGGAAGAAGGTTATCACGTAGGCGCCCGTGATGAAGAAGATGTTGGTGAGCCGACTAGTCTCGTAGCATTGGTAGATGGCATCTGCAGGAGTGAGCAGGATAAGACAGAAGAGGATCAAGGCAAAGACGAAGAATGCACTCGAGTTGCAAACGCGCTCGAGTCTCGCGGTCATGACTGTCCGCGCATACTGTGCTAAACACGCGGCAATGGAACCAGTAGAGGAGATGACCCAGGTCCAATCCGTTCAAGTTCGCGGGTTCAATGGACAACACGCCAAGTCATGTGATGACGGGCCAGGTAAGAGCGTAATAGAGGGCGAAATACGGAAAACTTTCCCTGGAATTATGTGCTGACAGTTTACTCCGTAGGAGTTATTCAAGGAATCATATTATTAGATTCCTCAAATTGCCAGCCACATTACCCCGTATACTACGGCAGGTTCATCCGCAGGGTAAATACTAGACCGGAACGGTTCCACAGTACTTCGTACAGGGAATGCCGGCATTTAACTAGTAACTTCGGCTGGATAAAGAAGGCGAAAAGCCAGGTTCCTGTATTGATTCGCGGAAGACTTGGATGAGAGGAAATTCTCATAATATCTCATTCCTGCTAATTCATGTTCTAAGCCCTGTATTCGTAAGATATACCCAATCGGAAACTATAACTCAATCTCAGAACCTTGGAAAGGTGTAATTGAACACTCTATATATAGCTCAAGGAACAAAGCATCTAATTTCTCTTTGATTTTGCCCGAATTGCAGTTTCAAGTTTGGCCGTGAGTATCCCGTCGACACAAGTAATGGAAAAAAAGGCTCCTCCTAAATAACTCTATATATAGATGAGAGGAATGCGCCGCAAGTCCCCCAGAATCAACTCCTTTTGAGACATTTTCAACTTCCAAGGCTGAGTCTATCCTTTTTCCCTCAGAGAAAGTACTATCTAGGTACTATCTAAAACCTCAAAACGCCCAGACTTTCATTGTCACATTATCAGTTTTCCCTTTCTTCAACTCTTGTGCAGCACTAGATACTGCTATTGTATCACCATAGCTGGAGCTGTGAGTACTCTAGTCCAAGGATAGATATACTGCAAACTATTTCCAAGATTTTCTCGTACTTCGGTGGAGCATCAATCGGACTGAAATAACCTTGGGAACATGGAGCTAGCGGAATCAGAAGCTGTTGACCCTCAACTAGTGGCCAAATCTTGTTTCACTCAGATGAGGGTCCGCATAAGCAAGCACGATGATTTGATTACTAAAATCGCTGAAAGCTTCATGCAAGAGTGGAAGAATGCTGGAGGGGCTGATTTCATCGGTATAGCAGCCCCTCATGGGTCTATCATTGGCTTAGGTTTGCCAGAAATCAAGCCCGGGCGCATGGCATCTGTTACAAGGCTTACTGAAATGATGTTTGCGATTGATAGTAGGTGACACAATATTTCTGTAAAGCTTCATTCTGACAATACTCCAGGTGACATTGCATCGAAACAATTGATAGAGGTGCGTTCTCCCAGTACTGGTATAGCCTTATGACTGGCACTCAGCTCGAAGTAGCTCGATCCGACTACCTCTGCAGAGCCACAAGAGTTTTTGTATAAGAGGCGTGGTGCCGATTCAGCAAACGATATTCATGACTGGGACACACCTAAAATACAGCTCTGGGCGAAGCTTCTGCTCGAAGTTCTCGATGCCGACTATGAGCAGGGCAGGGTAGCTATTGAAGCTTTGGATCGCTATCGTCACTGGTGGAGCGCAAAAAAGGCCGAGCACATCGAAGACTGGGATGAATGGATGGCTTATCGGTTTGAAGATGGAGCCTGCCCGTAAGTTATTCTGATCTCTCTATAATGCGACATGGAGATCATTAACATCCATGAAGTTTCTTTCTCACATTGACAGCGTATGCATGCGAGCTTGACTTGACACAAGATGAGATAGATAGTGTTTCTTATATCACATGGAGTGGAATGGCCGCGACTGTTCTCAGTAACGACGTGTACAGCTTCGAGGTGGAGGCAGTGCTTGAAAGGCAAACGAGCGAAAGCATGAACAACGGTATTTGGCGACTGATGAAACAACGAGATATCACTGTGAGCGAAGCGAAGTACGTCTTGGTCTCCGAGAAACTGCTCCCCCTTGAGAAACATTTCATGGATCAGAGGGCCATATTCCTCGAAAATAATAGGGAGACTTCTCCAATTCTTTGCCGATTTCTCGACCTGGTCGAATATCTTGTCTCTGGGAACATCTATTGGGGATCGCAAAGTCCCAGGTATCATAACTGGAGAGAAAAGCTAAGTGCTGAGAGCGCCACAGGTGCTGATCTTCCCTTATTTGACGAAACCACTGCCAAGTGCAAAGATTATATCGACGCACTTCCATCTGGTGACACAAAAAATATAACTGAAGAAGTCAACGCTATACCTCTCGAGGATACGAAGGCCTCGGTCAGCAGACTTCAAACCGAGTCAACCCAGTGCGCAGATATTGGCCCAAACCTGACTGAAAAGGTGAGAAAGTTGTATACTCATTGCTCGAAGTAAAAACTAACAATTTCTCAAGTTTCTATCAGAGCCAGTTCAATATCTACAGTCACTATCGTCAAAAAATGTTCGGGGACTCTTGATAGAAGCTTTAAGTTCTTGGCTCGATATACCACAAGACCAGGTAGCCCACATCGAAGGCATAATATCCGATCTCCACTGTGCATCCTTGCTTCTTGATGATATAGAAGATGAGTCCCCTCTTCGCCGCGGCAAGCCTGCAGCATATCGGATCTTCGGAATCGGACAGACAATCAATGCTGCAAATTTCCTCTATGTCACAGCCTTGAGTAAAGTGATGAACCTTAAAAAAGAATCACAGCACATCTTCCTCGGTTCGTTATATATATCTCTCTATCACGCAAGCACAGCTGACGGCTTGATCCGAAGACGAATTAAGAAAGCTCCATGTTGGGCAGAGCTACGATATTCACTGGACCCAAACCGTCAACTGTCCATCTCTTCCCGAATACATACAAATGTGCAATTTTAGTGAGGGTATTCCACGAAATACTATTCGGGTCTTGGTCTAATGGTGCGCAGAAACCGGTGGATTATTCTCTATGATTGGACGATTGATGAGCACTGAATCGGAGAAAGCAACGTTCGTATTTACATCGCGTCCATATATGAATTGATCGAGGATTACCAAGGCTAAAATTCATCGAAAGAGAATTTCACTCGAATGATCTCACAAGCTTCCTAACCCTACTTGGGCAGCTCTTCCAAATACGAGATGACTACGTCAATCTCGCCTCCGAGAAGGTAATGTGATTTCTTCAAAATCATGACCGACCCTTTCTAACTTGAAATACTCAAGTACGAGCAAGAGAAAGGATTCGCGGAAGACTTGGATGAGGGGAAATTCTCGTTTCCGCTAATTCATGTTCTTCAACATTCCAAAAATCCCTCGATGATCAGAAATGTCTTGCTTCAACGATCGCGAGATGGTAAAATGCCGTCTGATATTAAAGAGCTTATTCTGCAAGAGATGAGAGATACTGGAAGTCTTGAATTCACGAAACATGCCATTCATCTAGTGGCATCTCAGGCAAAACAGGCCCTTAGTCTCATGGAAAAGAAGGCAAACGCTCCAAACTACATGCTTCAGTACTTGATCGTGCGTCTTCTGGATATTTGATCTCATTTTCATAGTTACATGTGAAATTTTAAAGCATGGATATATTATGCCCAGCTTTATTACATTCGTTATATGAAATTACGCTAAGGGATTTCACCACTCTCTTGCCCAGCCATGCCTTCTTCAAAGAGAATACTACCTTGTTATTATTACGCGCTACCCTGACCATCAAAGAGCCACCACGATTTAGTCCTATTTGTGATCAGATGTCTCAAGCCCGCGATGTTATCTGAATAACAAGTTCCTCAGATGATAGAGGGGGAGGGTCTGGTATCACTACAGCTTGTGTGCCGCTGTTCTAGGTCATGATTTGAAAGCGTGCATGTTCCTAGATGCAAATGGCATACCCTCCCAGCTTGTGTTTCTTATACTATGACCATCTTCGAATAGCCCTATCGATCCTATTCTTTAGGGGTGGATCCTCGATCAGACTTGGCTTTTTTGTGGCTGCCGAGCCATCAACTTAGTTTCAAGACCACTAGAGACCTAAAAGGGAAATATCAAGAGAGAAAGCTGGATCCGGTATAGAACCCCCCGATGTTATATAATCAAGGAGGAGGAGGAAGAGTAGAAGGAGAAGCTAGAAGCCGAAGCCGAAGCTATCGACCATACACACAGGTTGTGGTCAGGACACAAACGAGCCCTCTTGAGGTGCCTCAGGCATAATTTTAAATGATCAAGTTAGATTGAAGGTTGATATGAAACACCAAATTCCTTAGTGGCACTGATACTCACATTCTCATACTGAAGAGACTATAGCCACCATCATTTAGACTCAAATTCTCAATATTCTTCTCCGATTTGCCCTGGTAGTTACTCATCGGTTTTCTTGGTTCAGGTACGGAGGATCACATGACGCCGATGTCCGGCAAAAAAAATAAACCATAATTCCATGGGGATCAGTCAATTGCTCGAAAAGGGGGATAATCATGGCAGAGACAGAGGTCCCGCGAAGCTCGCCCGAAGACAAGTATATTCTTGTCACGGGCGCAAACAGGTAGGAGCAGGATCCCCGGAGACAACCCTGGTCGACACCAAACTTACCCGCCGCAGTGGTCTTGGATTTTCGATTTGTTGCCGACTCGCCGACGAGTTCTTAACAGCACACCCACAATCCGGGACTATCAGCATAATTTTCACGACCCGCAGCTCGCGCAAAGCTGAAGATACTTACCGCAGTCTTGAATCGCACCTCCGATCCTCTGCAGCCCCTGCAACCCCCGAAGCGCGATCGCGAGTCCACTTTGTCTCCGAAACTGTCGACCTGTCAAACCTTCAATCCGTGCGTAGCCTCTCTCGCCGACTCCCACAGAGGTTCCCCAAGCTCGATGCCATCGTTCTGAATGCCGGGATAGGCGGCTGGTCCGGCATTAATTGGCTGCGGGCTATCTTCGGCATCCTGACAGATCTTCTACATCAAGTGACATGGCCGAATTTCAAAATTGCGCGCGTCGGCGTTGCGAACGAACGACAAACTAAATCTGAGGAGGAGCCCGTACTTGGTGAAGTCTTCTGTGCCAATGTTCTTGGACACTACATGCTGGCGCACAACGTAACTCCTCTGCTGGAGCAAGCCCGGGCCCCTGATGGTCCCGGCCGTATCGTCTGGGTGACTAGCATTGAGGCTACCTACAAGTTCTTTAATGTAGACGACATTCAAGGACTACGGTCTCATGCGCCCTATGAATCTTCGAAGGCTCTCACCGATATTCTGGCATTGACCTCAGATTTGCCCAGTGTATCTCCTTGGGCCGAGGACAGCTTTTTACGCTCCAGCGACATTTCCAACAAAAAGTCAGAGTCCAAGACTAAAGATGAATTACCCGTCACATATCTTGCTCACCCGGGTATCTGTTCCACGTCTATCGTTCCGCTTATTCTGCCCCTAGTCTGGGCTATGGAGGCCACTTTCTATTTTGCTCGGCTACTCGGCTCCCCTTGGCATCCGATATCAACTTACATTGGTGCCTGTGCACCTGTCTTTCTCGCCTTGGCCTCCAAGAATGCAATCGACGCTGAAGAGGCGCCGTATCGACAAGCCGGAGGTGGAAAGGTGAAATGGGGCTCTACATCTACTCTATTTGGCACTGGAGGCTATGCATCTACTGAGACGGATGGTTGGGGACATGGAGGAGTCATCGGTAGGCCCGTTGTTGAAGCCGATCGACGACGACAAAGGAAAAGGGGAGCCATTGACCTCACTCGTGACGATAAAGAACATTTTGAGGATATGGCTCGCCAGTGCTGGAAACAGATGGAAGAGTTGCGGATCCAATGGGATGGAATCTTGGACAAAGCCGAGGAGAAAGAATAGACCACTCGGCAGCACTCAAATACAAACATGACGTGTTACCTTCGAGAGCCTCAGCCTCGATCGTCGAATGTCTTTTAAGACTTCTTGATTTACAAAGAGCATGAGTCGTGTTGACAATTTTCGGGCAAATTATTCAGATCTACCAAAAGATGTCGGTCGTCTGCGTATATTCTTGTAATTTTTTTTTTGTTGGGGATTCTCCCTCCCAATTATTTACATCAACAGCACCGCCCCATGACCATCATATCATTAAAACAGATACTGCATGATTTTCCTGCCCGCAAAGCATTGCAATTAAAAAAAGGGATTGGAATCAGCGCAAATAGAGCGGGGATTGATGTTGGAAATTTTCGACATCTGCCGCGGGCAAACGAGGAAGGGACTAAAAGAAGTAATATCGAAGAAAAGCATCGTCGCCCATCTTTAACCGTCTAGGGTTTCGAATGGTATGTATTATCAAGCAGGAATGAAGAAGCGACGAAAGCAAATGGTAGAGGCAATAGCGCTGTCACGGGCAAGGGACAAGAAATCAGGGATCGAAGCAGATCAAGATCAGAAGGGAAGATCACGCGGAAAACGACTCCGAATCCATGCATCAAGACGAAGGAGGAAAAGTATCGGTAGGTGAGAAAGGTGTATATGGCGTATCGGCGTGAGGATAGAGGGAAAGGGATTACATGATGATAGCAGGAACTGAGACAGCTGTTAGTATATCATCTGATGATCTACTGTTAAGGGGGCTTACCATCAATGTTTTGCTTGATGCTTTTGTGGGGCAAGACAGAGCCGCCATTAACGTAGATCTCATCGGCAATGGTAACATCGTCTCCAAGAACAGTGACGTTCTCCAAACGAGCCCAGCGGCCAACGGAACTGTTCCAGCCAACAATG
>MWPW01002756.1:0-14146 GCA_002153405.1 Mycosphaerella populi pn0402
AAAGCTTATCTTCACGAATTTTCTCTACGGGTTGTTTGGTTAGCACACGGGCTTGTGTATTTTCACGTCAATTAGCGATACTATGGTCTGGGATTTCCGTTAATTTATACGCTTCAGACAACCCGCAATCGTATGTTTCTAAAGTAGAGAATGTAGATAAGGCACCCTGCTGCATATCGTAATCCGTTGCTATCACCCCTGACGCTACATCAACGTCTGATGGTGCGTTCACGTCCCACCCTCCCAAGGCGGCCTGCTAAGCCACGACGGTTTCCCTGTTGCCTAGCCGAAATGAAACTCGACAGACTGGTGAGTCTCTTTGTTAATTTTCGGGAGGGCACATATTCCGTACTCAAGGCCTCGATTTATTAGCCTCGACCAGTGGAAGTGTTCAGCAAGGTAAAAGTAGCATCACTGGAGCCTTGGAAGTAACGACCAGGTCTCGAGCGATTCAGGACCTCCGTGAAACTATTCATGAATTTGTGAATTTGCTCAACTCGCCCAATATCGTATCGTAATTCTCCTAGATGAACCTTGGAATTCTAGCTCAAGGTCATAGATACCCGATCAATCCACACGAATATATTTCTTGGCGCTCTTTCCAAGGTTCACCAAGCATGCTCTAGAATTCTTGAATTGAGTTTTCTCTCCACCAATGTGAAACGTGTAAATGTCAGCAAGAACAATAATCTTGCTGCCTGGATACGTCGATCTCAACCAACTTAAAGTTTCTTTCCCAGGGTCCGCGAGGGTATTTGTATTACGGGTATGGTAATACAACGAATACTGTAATATGTGTATTTGAAATTGTTACAAATTGAGATACAAAACACATGTAGACCTCCTGCCCCTAGTGTGTTAGAAATAGATATATTTCTTTATAGCCGAATAGATTCAAGGCTGGAATGATCGACTACTTAGGGTGTTTGATGATTATCAGTGTCTGGAGTACCCGTGTCGCTATAATACTGACCTGCTCAGCCATTGAGGATAAGAAGACTTTCTTTGTTGCTGAAAAAGTCAATTACATGGTCTGTTACGCAGGATCTGATATCACGCACGAGGTTTTCCCTTCCAGCAACAGGCAGATGGTCAAGAAACGCTTTCAGAATATGCACAGTATAATCATTTGGCCGTATAGGACTGTGCTTTTGGAGTCGTTCCATAATAGCAGGCGACCCACAGCAAACACTTGTGGATGATCTCGTTTGGATGATCGTTCTCAGATGTTGTGATAGAAAGGACAAGACAGATGTCTAGGTTCACTACGTCCCATAACTACAAACGGGGATCGAACTTTCCTAAATAGGCTTAGTGGCCAAAGTTCTACAGTGGACCCATGACTTCAGTCAAGAACTGTCAATTGGTTCCACATACTAATATCTCAATTAGTAGTTGACCATCCCAAGATTACACTACAAATGAGATAACAGCTTCGCAAGAGCTAAGGAGCGGAACATGGATCATCAACCGTGGCCCTATACTTGGAAAGATGACTGACTGATTACAACATTCGTCTCAGTCCCAACCCTGACTAAGCGATCATTGTTAACTATTTGACTAGCTAGTTACCAAAATATCGTCGGTGGTTACCTACATGGAACTAGACTTGTCATCCCCTCTACGAATCATGCTCGCGTCCACGTCTGCCCCAAGCGCCCAAATGGATACCACTGATTCGGACTGTTTCGACGTGAACTTTACCATTGAGGCCATCGGGTCGTCAGCTACTGCTATTCGCTCGGTTCTCAAGAAGCTGCAGAAAGAAGATCAGCCTACTACTATGTTCGTGAAACTCATAAACGTACCACCTCAGATCGCAGATCAGAAGTTTATGAAGGCTTATAAGCAAATGTTCAATCCTGACAATCGAACATTGATTGTGACTATACTACACGGACCCCACGAGATTGCTGCTTCCAATCGTAACGCGATTTTTTATTTTACAGCACTTACGGCTAATATATCAAATTCCGGGTTCGTATCTAAGAGATCAAGACGAGTCAAGGGATCATATTGTTCAAAGGAGCCTGATGAATCCATCTATACTTTTCCTGACCCGCCAACAGGCACCAAGCCCTGGCCGACTATTGTCATTGAAGTTGGCCATTCCGAATCAAAAAGAAACTTCGATCTGACGCTGCATGGTAGATAGAAAATAGCGAGGGACAAGTAAATATCTTTATCACAATTCATATTCATAAGTCAGTGGCCGAGATGACGTTTGAGATTATCGTACCAGTTCATCCTATCCATATATTGCGCAATAGTCGGCTCCGCTATCAATCGCGAGTTCGGTAGTCAACCGTGGTCTTCCGTCCACCAGGTGGACACAATCAGCCAATTTCAACGACCCCGAACGACCCATTGAGGATTTCGTACCAAGAACTCCTTCGCCGTCCCGCGATACCCCCCGAAGTTGATCCGGATATCTCCGTGCAAAGTTTAGAGACTATCGCGTCCTATGTGTGGAGTGATCAAGGGGTTTAGCCTCGCCTTTGCGGTAGTCGGATTATGATACTGGTGTTATTGATACGTTCGCTAAGTCTAAGCTACGGAAGTGTTTTTTTGAAAGGAATTCCTATTTTTAATTATTCAGAATAATGGTGCAGTTGTTCGAACTTGTTCATTACATCGCTGTAGTTGATGCCCTGCCCGTCAACTGTGTCGGTGCTCATGAGCTTGTATAGAGTATTGTTTAGATTAATGACTCGTAAGCCCATATGAGGCAGCCGAGCTGTCAAACTGAACTATCTACATGATGATTCGGGCGGTATAGAGGGTCACGAGAAAGGCATATGGTCTAGATACCAGCTTTGAGGCCGAATTTGGCAGTGAAGGTCGTCTTGTCATATTCTGTGCCGAGTACGATGCATTGCCTGGAATTGGACATGCGTGCGGTCAAAACTTGGTAGTCACCTCGTCCCTCGCAGCCTTTCTCGGGGCTGCACGCGCACTGGCGGAGCTCAAGATTGCCGGGCGTGTACGCAGTTTTGGCACACCAGCGGAAGAGGGCGGTGGTGGCAAATTCAAGCTTATTGAAGCTGGTGCCTTTAATCCTCCAGGTGATGTTGCTGAGGCTTTCATGGTCTATCCACACTCGCAAGAATCACTCGGTCTCGGTGGATACATGGGTCTTGCAGATTCAGTCACCTATACTCCGTAAATATCTCCCCTTCCTTTCCCATGAATGATGAGTAAGAAAACGAACAGCTTGGCAGGGCTGCGACGTATATGGATCTCGGAGTCAACAACACACTTAGTGAAACATATGTACAAGAAACGGCCCTCTGAGGTGAGGATTTCTTGGTACGAGAAACTCAACCCAAGGCCTTCGGCTCAACTGACATGGGAAATGTATCATATGCTGTTCGAGTTTCCTTGGAGCCTTTGCGATTTCCCGTGCCATCAGGCATCGCTTCTCACAATCCCGATTTTGCGACGGCGGTCGCAACAGATAAAGCACATGCTATTGCCATCAGGTGTGCCCACGGGCTCAGCCATGCTTGCTATCCGAGTTCTTGAGGAAGACGAGGTGGCCACCGGAGCTAAAATGGATTTCGAGACACGTTAGTACTATAAACTCATTGTCACAAAGATTTTGACTAGTTGCATAAATCTACGATAGTAGAGCCTTTTTTTATCCTAGTTACTGACTCGAGTTTGCACATTGATCGTCCAAAGCATGATTCACGATATTTTTCCATATTGAAAACTTCGAACTCAAGGGTCTGGTAACGGTACGTGACATAACCGTCCTGTATACAATACGCCCCCAATTCGGTAAATACCGTCGCCTGCGGGGCGTGCAGCGTTCTCCACGCAAGCGGCTCTGGCTGCCTTTGATTCGTGTTTATTGAGGCAGTGCACGCAGAGGAGAACCTAGAGGAGAATGTCACTGGCGACCCTGGATTGGTCCCTGATGACAAGCATTTGTAGTCCGACCTGCGGGAGCCCGCTCCGGGGCCCTATGATGATCACCGTATGGACCACGCAATAGCTTGCGTCACTTGGCGATATTCTTTTGACTTTGAACCCTGGATACTAGTGATCTCCCTCGATATGCCTATTTCGTCGGCTGGCGCAGCTCAATTCGTAGCGGAGGCCCTCGAAGAGTCGAGGAGGGTCTTTTTGAGTTACCCGCCCAAAGGCTATGCTGACGGTTCAGGCAGACGTATTCTTTTGTCGGCTCCGTACCCATCGCATAGGGATCAGCCGATTGCCTGAGATGAGGGCAGAATTCAAAATGAATAAGACCCTTATGGGAACCCCAGAACATAGTTGAAGCTAAACGCACTTTTCCTGAAAAGCTTGGCATTCTTGGCATTCTTGGGGATCAGCTATGTCTTCACTTACTTGGTCCTCAGAGGCCTGGGAACTTCTACCTCCAGGATCATTACCACGAGAAGAGTCGCAAGACTCTGCGGGCTACGACTCTCAATCTTACCCTGAGAAGTCATCATCAAGACAGGACTCTCATGGTCACACGTTAAGGCGTTGTTTCTGGGGTTTCTTGGCTGTCATGTAAGAGGCTCCTCGCCGACTCTACTTGATACTCGTTTCCGATCAAATAGGCCCTGGCTAACCCCCATATAAAAGTTTTCTCCTGAAGATATTTTGCCTAGCTCAGCAGGGAGACACGATCTTCTTCAAAGATGCCAAAAAGTCATACAACAAGGTTATAAGCTTCGTCGATGATCACACATCCGTCTTTTCGCACTCGTCATCTCATGAGCCAATCCCTGCGGTCTGTTATTCACACAATGCTCAAGGTCGACGAGTGCCCTTACAGTCTGCAATCTCATCGGACTGCAGTGGTATTGAGATGACCGTTTACCCTTCTGCCAACGAACTCCTGGTTGGCCCACATCCCGACACGTTGTCTAGCGATTTCGACTTGAATAGTCTCTATTTAAGTCCACTCTTGAAAATTTTATTAGAAAACAATACCCCAGCAGAGAGATCGCGTGCTGGCGTGGAAGAAGGCCAGTGGAACGGCGTCTTCATGGATGATCCAACAAGGAGCTTAGTACTGCTCATTCGTTTAAGGATGGATTCCGAGAGGAGCTGGTCTCTTCTGACTCCACAACTCGAAGCTCTCCGAGAAGCCCAATTTCTGACTTATTACAACGGCTCTACTATTGTGCCGGGTCCTGTCACGATTGTTGCGTCAGGAGATGCACCTTTTCATCGAGTTCTAGAAGGAACCACCCAGCAGGATATTTTCTACGACATTCCTCTCGCGGAATATCTTTCTTCGTCAACCCAATCTTGGGATCAAGATTTTGGCTTTAGTACCCAAAATAGCTACTTCACATCCGCGGACTTTCACGACAGCATTGGTGAAGTAAGCAACAAGGGTTTCACCAAGCGCCAGATATCAAGAGTGCGAAACCATGTTCGATTAGTCCATGAACAAGGTCTCAAGCTACGGTATTGGGATTCAATGGGCTGGCCGTGTGAACATCGGGATCATGTTTGGCACACTCTCCTTAGTGAGGGTGTGGATAGTATCACAATCCATAGGTGACAGTACTGAGTTCAATTTGTTTATAGAATGTATGAAAATTTGCTATATTGAAATGGTAAACCCTTCAAGCAAGAACTTGTGGTCCGGACTTTGAGACGTCAGAACAGAGTTATAGTCCTATCAGATCATCAGGGCAGAAATCGACCGGATGACGAACACGGTTGCGCCAGTAAACCATCACAACGGGAATATACACGAAAAATTGAGATGTACTTCGGATTCCACTTCCCATATGGGATTGGGCTCTATGGCTGGGCTGTATGGTGCTATAATCTATACACGTGCATTGAATTTCTGATTAACAGAAATTCGAACACCCGATCGCTGTTTTTCAGGTGCAGCGCCTAGCACAAACAATTCGTCGCCCTTGTATGTCTTGAAACCATCGGGTTGGTGATCGACATCGATCAGATCGGTCTGGTGCACGTGTCTAAACAATTTGGTACGGCCCTCTAAAAGCATGAAATAAGGGCTAATCGTCAAATAAATGTGGAGTCTCATATCCACAGTAATGCAGCCTAATGCAAATGGAGAATTGGCCCTTCGGAGGGCTGTGGCACATGACTTTGCCTGGATTCTCAGACTATACCAAGTAAACTCTTTCTTCAGCCGGGTAGGCCTTCCAATGCCGGAGTGGTCGCGAGAAGAGACGATTATCTTGCTTTACTTCACATCGAGGGGTCTTCAGCCGAAGTCAGTTCGCGCCCTTCTACAACGCCGGGGCTATGACAGATCAATTCGTGCAATTGAGCACAAAATTGCGAACACAACACGCGACTGTCCGCAATTAAGGCCAGAGAGAGGAAAATGGGACTTGAAGGCAGTTGATCAGTGGGTTGATGACCTTCTTTGTGATCACCTTTCAGTCAACAGATTGATTTACTTCTCATTTCAAGATGCCGAAGATGTTGCTCTTGTAAGTATTCATCAATGTGCTTTGGTTGAATCAACCTCAGTGGCCTAACGCTAACACAGTATCAACCTATCAATCCAATCCTCGAACTCTTGAGATCCAACAGAACACTCTTGACAGGAAGAAATGGTTGGCTTTTCTTATCTCCGGAGTCGGCATATTCTAAACTGGCTTTATGAAGATGATGATAATTTGTTTTTGTATTCTTTCTTGGCGAAACTAGCATTGACAGAAAGATGACTCTCAAAAGATGCATGTGGGATATTCAGCGAGTCATATCATAGAGCAAATAGCAGATCTTATGATTCTTGGTTCAGTAAATAACGATCTCTGTTCCTATTATTATTATCTCGAGTGTGCGAGTATGAGCAGACCCCAGATGTTTACTTCTCCACATTGTACTATTTGATGGTTGATTGACAGGTACGGGTAAGCCAGGCGCAGGAAGAGATTCGGAATGGATTTCTTGGCTGTCCCCCCCATTCAAGGGGCTCCGTATCTTCAAAGGCTTGGCATCCGAACACGAGTCATATCGGAGTCTTGTGATCAGTATTCCGTGTTATTTTGAAACGAAAGCCCCTGTATGTATTGAATACCGGCAAACATGGGTATTACATACCAGGTAAAATGTAATTGAACTTTCGCAGGAACGTACCTCCCCATATACTTGAGTACCTTTCTTTACAAATTCAAATACATATAACCTGTTATGTACACATGTTACGTATCTATACTGTTGAAACCGAACTGTTTGGCCCTCCTCTCTCGGTGGCGTGGACACCGCTGTAACAGGTACCTCAGGTCCGAATTTGATCTACGCGCGAAGTACTAGGAGCTCCTGGAGTTCCTACCAATCAAAATGAATGTCATGAGAAATCGTATCTTCTTATCTGAACTGTGATTTTAATTTTTTTTGGAATTTTTTTTTTTCGAGGATGGTCTAGAGAGAGCACTCGGGAAACAAGCTGCTCATGGATCAAGAAACTGATCAAAGGGTATGTCAAACTCATTGAGCCTTGCTGTTCTTTCATACAGTGAAAAGCTAAATAATGACCTTCCGAAGAACTCCGAACGCCTCGCACGAATTCGTGAAAATCAAAGAAAGAGCCGCGCGAAGCGGCAGGAATACCTCCGTGAATTGGAACAGCGGCTTGAAACATGCAAGGAAGAGGCCAAAGTCGACTATATCAAGCATCTGCTACTCATTCAGAAGCTTGAATCGGAAAATCAACGTCTCAGAGAAATGCTAGGGAGATTGAATGTCTCACCTGATTCCATTCAAGAATATCTCTCCGATCGCCAATCCACGGTTATAGATTACAAGGTTGCAATCCCAAACAGAACACAGCCAAATATATCCAGACCATCAAAACAGAAGTTACCTAGGTCTCAGTCGAATAATCCGAAGAGCCCAAGCCCTGCCACATCAGAGGATCAACCGAGTCCGGTAGAAAACCCTCCTGTCCAAGATCGATCCTCAAAACAAATGAGTCTTCCTTTCCGAGATACACCCTCCGACGAACGATACTCGGATACGCAAAATCTAGGAACACAAGGAACAGGCGGTATAGAAGGGAAGGAGATTGATACTACCGACACGACATTGCACATAAAAGCTGAGGAACTCATTCATCAATACAATACATGTGGCATCGACATCGACAAAATCTGGAGACGGCTGGCACCTGCCATCATAGTCGACCGTGAAGGACAGTGCTGTCGGGTTCAGAACCAGGCTCTTTTCCAGATATTGGATGAGATTAGCAATGAGTTCTAATTAGGTAACTTTCGGAAGTTCGCATTCACATGATTCCTATTTGATTTTGTGCAAAGTGAAAACCACGCTGGTGGTATTTCCCCGAAGCCTTGAAATAATCTCTTCAAGTTTTCATCGGTTTCAAAGGGTGAAATTCTATGCAAGATTTGCTACCATAGTTTAGCGACAAGTAGGATTCTGTAAAATTCAAGTCATGGATCGTTAAGATTTCCAAATCCGTCGCGCACAAGGCAGAGCGCCACCTGAATACGGGAAAGTAGCTCGCGGGTCGTGTGGGTTGCTGCTCCGAAGATGTAGTCATTTTAGCGACATGCACCTTTCAAACAAGATTCACAGTGTATGGAGCGCGTTTAGCGACAGTTTTAATTACGAGCGGCGGGGTAGATGGTCATTGCATAGCATCTATTATGTGGAACTAGTGATTCGGGTTCAGACTTGGCAAAGATGCTTCTCGAAGCTTAGCGCATCAAGGCCGAACTCTAGCCCGAAGTCTTTATTCGTCTTTGCATCGCGGCTTTAGCATGATAAACATTATCTGCAGAAGAACCTTGCTTTCGAGAAACTCATAAGATGTAGGGGCCGTGTATTATGTAGTGCATGCACAAGTGAGAAGACCAGATCTGCACTTCAACCCTAGTCAGGGATGAAAATCGCTTAAATTGTCACCACACGCAGGCACTGATCTGCGACAAACCCTTCATCCGATCATCGGGGAATCTATTGGAAAGTTCTTCAAGGTGTGAGTTTTCACTACGGGAGCCTTGATTGGTCTTGTGAGAGAGTTTAAGGGGGCACTCGCGACGATCGGGGGAGATTGGACCAGATTGATAAGATAAATCGTGCAATTAAGGTTCCCACACACATTACCTTGCTTGGCAAACTCCGCGAGCTTCCAAAAAGCAAAGAAGCCTTTGCAGAATCCAGAATGTATACTAATTGGTCTAAATACAAGCCTCGGTAGGACTTGTGCAGCTGCTAAATCTCGAATTTTCCGAGGTCTATCCACCCTTTGACTCGTCTAGAGTTTCCACGCACTCGTATACGAGGATCTTCAGGTCAACGTAGTTAATTTATTCCTAGTTTGGAATGATATACCGGTCTAAATCATGTATGTCGAGATCTGCTGAGCATCAATATACGCATGAGTGCATTTCTGAAACCAGTGGAGCATATGGAGATTCGACTTTCGCTGTCAATGCGAAGATCAAGGAGAAGTATCTGTACATGCTAGACCTTGAGGGTATATAGATGTGATAAAGGGAAGACGATCCATCGATCTTTCTTTATAGCTTACTGCGAGACACCTCTGGACGTTCTTGGGCTAGATTGCTTATATTCGTGAAAATGAGCGATTCAGAAGCAGTGCAAGAGGCCCAAAACTCCATTCGTCTATCTAATAACGAATGGAGCAATAGATATTTTGCTATCTCAATGGGAGCAATTATGCTCTTTGCTGGTATTCTTCACTGGATAGGGGTATTCTGTCATCACTACGGTCCCAGAAGATCCAGGTTGCCTCGCCTGTACAAGCAAGTCTTCCTGCTGGTGCAGATTCGCAAATATTCTAACGTATTCGACTTTGCAGGAAAATCCGTCGCTTTTTGACTGATTCAGTGTTCCGCTTCTTGAACGGCCACTACCTCATATACAGTGTCTATTGGTCCATCAATTTGATTCTGTGTCTCTGCGATATAGACCTGACAAATCTTGGATATGTATGTCTCCTTTCTTATTCTAAGGATACCTTCGATAGTGCTTTCCTCTTCCTTCATGACACTTCACTAATTATGAGTTCCAAGGTTGCAAAAAGATTCGGCTGGTTTGTACCCTAAGTACCAGAAAACAAACACCATCCTCATTATTCTAATGCAACTTACCCACCAGGATTTCCGTCGCAAACCTCGTATTGCTTGTATTCCTCGCCTTGAGAAACACACCTCTTGCACCTTTGACTGCTAAATCCTACGAGAAATTACGTCCACTTCATAAAGTTGCCGGTTATACTTGCATAGTTACAAGCTGTATTCATGGTATCATGTATCTTACAGCCCTATCACAATATAAGGCCCTGTCTGCAATGAAAGAGACTCAGAATTTCACCGGTGCAATTGCAGGGACTAGCATGGTTATAATCGGCTTCTCCACAATCACCTTTTTCATGCGAAAGTATTATGAACGTGAGTTGATCTGAATTCCCAACAAATTTCTATACTAATCCAATTTAAGTATTTTATATACTGCACGTCCTAATGTTCATATTGATTGTTATCACAGTGGGCATGCATCGCCCAAAACTCTCAACCTCGACATTAATCATTGTTGTCTTTGTGGGCTCCCTGTGGACCCTGGACAGAATCATCCGCGGCGCAAGAATGGCTTGGAACTTCCTCGGCAACCATGCCATAATTACACCACTGCCCAACAACGCCGTTAAAGTGAGACTTAGTCGGAGTCTACGCTCTAGTCCAGGCTCACATGTACTCATATGGATCCCGGGCATTAGATGGTTAGAAAGCCATCCCTTCACGCTGCTGTCTTCAGACCCATCTGAATTTGTGGTTCGCGCATACGATGGATTCACGCAGGACTTGTACAATGCAGCTTGTAATGCTCCTGGAATGTCTTTTCGATGTTCTATCGATGGTCCTTATGGCCAAATCCCTAATTTCAAGAGCTTCGACAGGGCAGTCCTTCTCGCAGGAGGTAGTGGTGCCAGCTTCACTTTCGCAATTGCCCTCGACTTGGTCAAAACACCGCAGAAATCGGTCCGTGCTATTGACTTCATCTGGGTGATGCGATACAAAGGTGAGGAATAGATCTATAAGCTTTTTTTAAGTTCCTCCATTAACCATGCTTTAGAATGCATTGAGTGGTTCTCCCCCGAAATAGAGATCCTTCAGTGCCACCCCAGTGTGAACCTACAAATTTACGTCACTCGATTAGACGAAGGTTCTGAGGTGGCTACGTTTGCGCCTTCTCTGTCAAATATGGATCCAGTGTCTAAAGAGACAGCCTTCGACTCACTGGCTGATCCCGAAAAGGGCACTTCGAAAGTATCTACTTGTTCAGCTTTTGGCATAGTTGGGTACAACATAGGAAGACCAGATATAAATGATGTTATTGCGACAGCACTATTATCGGGTAACACCGAAGATGATCAAATCATTGTTGGTGCTTGTGGCCCTAGTGAGCTTCTAAGCCAGACAAGAAATGCTATTCATATTGCATCAGACGATGACGGGCCATCGGTGAAGCTTTATACTGAGGTTAGTTACAAGCTATTTGACAAACACCAATGTACTAATCTATTTTGTCAGGAATTTAAATGGTGAAAATATGCGTTGGTATGCTGGGGCTTAGACTAAGAATGGAGGGTCATTCAAGATCCTAGTCGTTCGACTTGAAAGATGCGAAATAACTGAACAATATTAGCAATAGTATATGTATCATTGTAATGATTCTTATCGTTCAATCTTTAATATAAAGTAGATCCTTAGGCCTGAACTATTTGAGGAGAATCAATTTGCATTCATGTCATATCTCGAAAACAAATGACTATACAGCAATACCCCTTGCACCAGCATTACCAAGCAAGCCTAATCATTTCTCCTACTAAGCCCTCTTCCCCAGAATAGATCTACAGATAACACTATGCTCTATATTGTGGTAGTAACTGATGTCCATCACTTGGAGGGGCGTCAATCATGTCGAATGGGCTGTGAAAAACGCCACCAACAAGACCCCACATTGCAACTTGTATAACGGGATAAGTAGAAACTTTGCGTATCTCAGCGCGACACTTCTTTTTCAGATATACCTTTTCTTTTTCTGGGATGTCAAATCCTCGAGATTTTCGAAAACATCCACATTCGACGGTGCAATGACCAACCTCAAGTCTGCGTGCATCGCCAGTTTCACTGACCCAGCGACTACAACAGCCACACTCACGAGCACAACACCCATCTTGGACAGCGCAATCCGCAACAAGTGTACGGTGCATGTATCATCTAGGATTAGTCCTCCACAGATCAAAAGCGGGGGCGTTGATACCCAACCATCAAACAGGAGTATAATTGCCACCATTGTTGCTTCAAGAGCCAATACTTGACTTTTGAAATTACTCTATACAATCCACATTCCTTTTCTGAATATTCTTAGTATTTCAAAGTAAGATTTGAATGAGATCGCTTGCTTAATTTAGAACTCCTAGCCGCCCTTATTATTAACGCAATCGACCCGGTCAGAAGGCTCTGCGAGGCCCCATGTCACAAGGCACGAGTCATCCCATGTCTCGTTATCAACAGTAACAGCCATATGAAATCCACATATCATACTATGAATGATAATAAAATTAGACAGAATACTCGATCATGGGTAAGGAGTATCACATACACTTTACGAGTGGCAGTGTCATATATGATGTTTGAAATTGTGGGCAGAGACTGAACAATATTGTATGGTATCATCTCTCTTATAATCAAGTTAGCTCCTAGAAATTATTGTCAAGAGAACTTTCAAGGTTGTAACTTACTTATAGGCTCTGCAAAACTTCTCACGAATACTATCACGTTCCTGCCTTTCAAGTTTCCAGAATTGATCCTTCTTCAGAGAGGCCCCTGGGACCTTCTCACCTTCTCCCATACTAGAATTGTTGAAGCCCCGTTCGGAATGATTGTATGCCCCCCCTGCTTCTGTTCTGTATACCCCAGAAGCCTAGGAACAGCAGCGTACGCACATATACGGAACTTTTTGAAAGCTTTTAACTCATTATGATTCAAGAGAGGGACTGCTTGAGAAGCCCTAATCTCGGGATTCGCCCACTCTATGCCTAGTACTGGTATTTGGCGGTAGATCCGTATCAAAGCTGGCTTTTTAGTGGGATCGTCCTTCGAGTAGCACAGGAACTTTGCAGCAGCAAAGCCAGGATTGGAACCATCCTTGATTTCATCCTGGGTCATGAACAGAGACACCTCATTGATCTTTTCAGTGACTATCCAGTGGCGTGCCAGCAACTGAAGCTCATAGTGGTCCTCAGTGGTGACCTGAGAGCCTTCAAGGCCTACAGTGAAGCAACTTGGGGCGGTATACATCTTGCCATGGCCTATCAGCGGGTTATAGAAGGAGATTGAGGGCGGCGATTTGGATGCAAACAGAGACAGGCAATAGAGATAATGATGTATACGTGAGAAGTTCATATCTTAGAAGAGTCCCAACTTCTACAAGTAGTACTTTCCAGGCTACGCTAAACCCAATTGGGTAAGCTGGTAGGAATCTTGATCCATCGACGACCCCGTAGCGTAAACGACTCACAGTCGGTTATATCGATGGGAGGTCCTCCATATGGGCCCGATTTCGACAGTGTGATGTGTTTGATGTTCCTGCTGACCAGGTGCCACACCATGTACACACCCTCCTTCCAAGTTAAGGAACGAGGGGAAAGAGGGGAAAGAGGGAAGAAAGAGAAATTAATTCTTATACAGCATGGCGCCATCGCCATGTAACAGCAGCGTGACGCGTTCTAGACACGGGCCATAAATGTAACTAACCACACCAAGACCAAGACATCGAAGTAGATCTATATTTTACGCAAACTTCAAGAGGACAGTCATACTTTCTAACCATTTATATTCATTTCATTTTGAGTCATCGAGCCAACGCGGAGATGCTACTCGCGCGCCAGAAACGGCATGAGAAAGAACAAGGGCGAACCATGACAAAAGAAAACGGAAACCAAACAGAAGAATCGGGGTGTAGGAAATCAAGGATGAAAGGTAGTCCTTCTAGGTGCGAGAGAAAAAGTGTGGTTGGTGGTGTGGGAGGGGCGAGAGGGAAGAAAAGAGTAGAAAAAAAAAAGAAGACAATGCCATTACATCAAACCAGATGATGAGAAAAAAGAAATCCCCTTTTTTAAGACTTGATAGCTGCG